>PVJI01012321.1:0-52116 GCA_004026765.1 Micronycteris hirsuta | reverse complement strand
CTCTTTGGGTCCCGCTTCTTTGGGGTTCTCTGAGCTTCTTGGATTTCCAGGAAGCCTATTTCCTTTGCCAGATCTGGGAAGTTTTCCTTCATTATCTGTTCAAAAATACGTTCAATTTCTTGGTCTTCCTCTTGTCCTTCTGGCAGCCCTATGATCCGGATGTTGGGTCGTTTACAAATGTCTCTGAGGTTCCTGAGACTCTCCTCATTTTTTTGAATTCTTGTTTCTTCCTTCTGGTCCACCCCATTGGTTTGAGATCCAACTTCCTTTTTTTCCTTGTAGGTTCCCTGTAAATCTTCCTCCATTATCCTTATCGTATTCTTCATGTGTTCAATTATTTGCATCCACCTATCTTCCAGTTTTGTTAGCATTCTGATTACAAGCATTTTAAACTGCGCATCTGATAGGTTGACTATGTCGTCATCTGTTAGTTGTAATTTGTTCTGATCTTTCATTTTGACCATTTTCATTCTTTTTATCTCGGTGCACTTGTCGGCTCGCCGGTGCCGGCAACCTGGGTCGCTTTTTGGATGATGTTGCCTCTGGGGGCGGGGCCTGGGAGGAAGCAATGGTGGCCTCCGATCACCGCGGGCTCCCGTCACTCCTCCGCTCCCCAGTTCCCCACCGCCTTTTCTGCCAGACTCGGTTCTGCTGGCTCAGCCCTGGCCTCTCTCCGGCAGCGTCGCCGGCTTGCGGGATTCACCTGTTGTTCGGGGCCACGCCCTGTTCAGGCACTGGCGGCGTGAGTCCCTCCATGAGAGCTGCCTCTCACTCTGCTCCTCCGCCCGGTTCTGCCTCCCTTACCGGCCTGGATGTTCGTCTTCTCCTACCTCCTGGGTGTCGGACTTCCCTTCAGTTCAATTCTGTCTGTTCTAGTTGTTTAATTTTTCGCTACTGCATTCGTTGTTTAGACACTCTGGATGTGCGGGCGGTGAGTGCGTCCACCTACGCTGCCATCTTGGCGGAAGTCTGAAATGTTAAGGGGTTTAATATAAGGACTCAAGAGAGAAGGCCCAAGGCCAGATCAGCTACCGGGGAACTCAGATCAGCTATTGGTTCCCTGTAAATCTTCCTCCGTTATCTTTATCGTTTTTTTCATGTGTTCAACTATTTCTTCCAGTTTTGTGAGCATCCTGATTACCAGTGTTTTAAACTGGGCATCTGTTAATTTGGCTATCTCTTCATCCGTTAGTTGTAATTTGTTCTGATCTTTCATTTTGGCCATTTTCATTCTTTTTTATCTTGGCGCACCTGTCGGAGTCTTAGGTGTTTGTCGGTACCTGGCAACCTGGGTCGCTTTTTTGGGACGTTTCTTCTGGGGGTGGGGCCTGGGAGGGAGCAATGGCGTCTGCTGTTCACCGCTGCTCCCTATCACCCTCTGCTCCCCAGTTCCCCACTGCCTTTTCCGCCAGTCTCGGCCCTGCTGGTTCCCACCGGCCTCTCCAGTTACGCCGCTGGCCTGCGAGGTTCACCCGTTGCTCGGGGTAGTGTTTTGTTTAGGCGCTCGCGGGGTGAGTTCCTCCGGGCAAACTGCCTCTCACTCCGCTCCTCTGCTCGGTTCTGCCCCGCTTACCGGCCTGGATGTACATCCTCCCCAACTTCCTGGGTGTCGGACTTCCCTTCAGTTCGATTCTGTCCATTCTGGTTGTTTATTTTTCACTATTGAGTTCATTGTTTAAACTCTCTGGTTGTGAGCGGCGGTGCAGTGCGTCCACCTACGCCGCCATCTTGGCGGAAGTCCTCAAATCAGTCTTGAAATTTGTCCTCTGCCTGAAATTTCCCGCATGACAAGTAACTTCTCCTACTGTTTATGTCAGTGGATTTTCTGTTGCTTACAACCAAGGGCATTCGAAATCATACACTCAGATCGGCTTATATTCTTAAACAACAGCAAGGCAGTATTTTTCTCCTGTGGATATCAATTATTGTACATAGAAAATAAATTTTAGACATAGAGGTGAGACCTTAAATATCTGACAAGATTCCAAACAGAAAATATAGTGTAATGAATACAAATCTGTCCCCAAAGGTTAGCCCATGCAAATTTATGTCAGGCTTGCAATTAATGAGGGAAAATGGGAAACAGGAAGTTATGTCATTTCATTCTGCTTTTTTTCTTTTGTACAAAGTAGCGTTGTTAGTTTTTCCTAGTTGTGAACTGAATTATGAAGGTTAGTTCATGATTTATGGGAGTTAGTCGAATGTAGTGATTAAGACCATGGGCTGTAGAATCTAACTGCTGGAGCTCAAATCTTAACTCTGTGTAGCTGGGTGACCTCGAATGAGTAATTGAACTTCTCCGTGCCTCAGTTTCCTCGGAGGAAAAGATGGATCAACAGCAGTGTTTATATCTAGGGTTGTTAATGACATTGAGTGAAAGTATATTTTAAGCACAATCCTTAGCAAATAGAAAGCCATAAAGTTTGCCACAATATAATTTTTATAGTTACCTACTTTTTAAAAAAAATGACTAAGCAATTTTTGGGCAGCACATTAGCTAAGTTTAGAATTCCGGGACGTAGAGACTTAAGAATAAGCCCCACTGAGCCAGGCTCTGTCTCCTGTAGTGAGCTGGGAATTTTACTCTCTTACCTGCCTTTGCTGTTTCTAAAGAACAGAGCTGTGAATAATTGTACCTACATTGCTTTTGAGGATGTTAAGGCCAGAACTGAGTCTTAGAGTGAGCTATTCTGAAAATTACCCTGGAAATCAGCCAAAAATCTGGTTCAAAGGCAGTAGACTGTACTGTAGCGCTTTGAACTAGGACTACGGGCAAGTACTGCCCCCGTGGGGGGTTGAGGCCCTGGGGCCAGCCTACCCCGGTCCCAATCCTACATTGACCACTTTCTAGTTATGGCCCTTGGGCAAGTTACCTAACCTTCCCGTGCCTTGGTTTCCTTGTGTGTCGAAAGTGGACAGTGAAGAGGAGCTTCATCAGTTGGTTCTCGTGAAGATTAAAGGGCTCAAGTGCGGAGAACAGTACCGGGCACAGTGTGATCTTTAAGAAACATGATCTCTATTTCCGTTTTGCTGTATGGCAGTTACTCCAAAACCGTTGCTTGTTTTCTCTACCAAAGTTGTGTGATTTCCCTCAGCTTGTTTCTGGATCCGGTCACACAAAGGGTTATAAAAGGCAAAGCAATGTGCCATTCCTCAAAGGGACCCCCTAAAGTGCCTTTCTCCGTCACTTCCACTAGGGGGCCGTCCAGCCCCAAAGGAAGCCGTGGGGAAAGGCCACCCACACAAGTTGAGGTTCATTTGGGTTCAAATCTTCTTGAAATAACTTTCAGGTGTTCATGTACTTTCATAATTTTCTTTTCCTAAACCATCATGATAAGTGATACAAAAATAAGTGAGAATGTTCTGGGACAGGACTTTGAACTAAGTCCTTGGTTCATCACATCTTCCTTCAAAAATAAGGTTCAAAGCTGCCAGATAGCAATGAAAAATAAGGCCAAGGTGATGAGTTAATATTTGGTTCTCTTTTTCCCTCTCTCTCTGATTTTGCAACCTTATTAATTATATGTTTATTCATTCTTATATTCAACAAGTACCGAAAGCCTTGCGTGCACCGGGCACCAGGCGTGCGGAGGGGCTGCCAGCGTGCTGGGGGAGACGGACGTGGGAGGATCATCAGACAGTCGATTACTGTTTCGCACGACCATTGTGATAAACCTTGAAGGGAACTACAGAGTCATGTGAGTGTGCAGAAAGGAGACCCTGATACTCCTAAGAGTTGGCACATCCGAGGAGGCTTCCCTGAAGGAGAGGCATTTAATCCAAGGCAAAGCAGTGGCCATTAGCTGGAGGGGAGGGGCTATGGGAGAGGAGCCTTTTACTCATTCAAGAAATATGTATAGAGCATCTGCCATGTGCTCCATTCTTTTCTAGGTGCAGAGGAAATAGAATAGGGTGATGGGAGGGCTAGCGACTGGGGGTGGGGCAGCTGCCTTAGAGGCGAAGCCGAGACCTGGAGGAAGAGGAACAGCCAGCCATGTGATAATCCGGGAAACAGTGTTCTGGACAGAGAAATAGCACATACAAAGGCCCTGAGGCAGGAGTGATCTTGGCATGTTTGGGGGCCAGCAGAAAGGCCAGTATGTGGGTACAAAGAGTGGGGGGGGTGGTAGGAGATGAGCTCTGAGAGGCACCAGCGGTCTCATCATGTTGAGGGGGCTTTGTGGGCCATGGCTAAATGTTTGGGTTTTCACTACGTGGGGGACTGTCAGGCGGGCGGGGCGGGTTTCAGCAGGGGAATGATTCAGTTCCGTCTCAGTGTGGAGGTCAGCAGGGCTGCTGTGTGTGTTGTAGTGGGATGAATGTGAGGGCAGGGGGTGGTGGGCAGGCTAGCAAGCCCCCAGCGACACTCCATATTATTCCCTGGAACCTGTGAATATGTTAGGTCACCAGGCAAGGGTAGGATTAAGGCGGCAGATGGGATAAAGGTTGTTAACAGCTGCCTTTGAAATAAAGAGATTATTCTGAATTGGGGTGGGGGTGGTGGGAATGAAATCACAAGGGTCCTTACAAGGGAAAGAGGGAGGCCAAAGTCAGAACCAGAGAGATCGGAGGTGGGAAAGAGTCCAGTGGCCGTGGCTGACCTTGCAGATGGGAGGCGGCCAGGAGCCAAGGAACGTGAGCAGCTCCAGAGGCTGGAAGAGGCCAGACTATGGGTTTTCCCTGGGAGCCTCCCGAGGCACGGAATGCAGTGCTGCTGGCAACTTGATGTTGGCCCAGGAAAACCATTTCAGACTTTTGACCTCCTAAACTCTATTTATTAAGATATAAATGTGGGCTGTTTTTAGGTCACTAAGTTTGCAGTACTTGTTACAGCATCTGTTGGAAACTAGAATACAGGGAGACCGATGAGAAGGCCACCGGGATTGTGTAGGTGAGCTTTAGTACTGGCTCAGGACATACAGCACAGGCGGCAAACACGAGGCCCACGGGCCGAGTCCGGCCCTCCACCTTGTTTTATCCGGCCCGGCACCTTGTTTCTACCCGGCGGCAGCGCCGAACTCTCGCTTAACTGTTAAGGAGTAGTTACATTTATACAGTCCTAAAATTACATCCGGCCCTTTGAAGGCCACCGATGTGGCCCCCGGTGAAAATGAGTTTGACACCCCTGATATATAGGATCCAGCACAAATTTGTATTACAAAATCTTTTATTACAAAATCATAAGCATGTCATTCTGTAACATTACAACATCACACTCAAGCACACCATATGACATTTTAGGTGACATGTTCAAATTGCTGTCTGTCTCGTGGGAGGCATTCACGGAGCCTACTGACCACTCTCAGGCAGGCGTGACTTCGGCCGGGCCCTGTATTTATTTACCTTCCCTATAAGCTGTTGCTTTCTGTGCTAGGTCCTCTTTCATGCTGCTCGGCAGGCCACTTGCCACCTCTGCAGAGGCAGGACTTGGCCTTTCTCGAGTTCCTGTCCATACTCACTGGGAAGCACACCCAGTCCCCATACATGGGATTCCAGGTCACCTGGCCAGCCAACAGTTGGGGGACCATGCCAGGGCAGACTGCGTCGGAAACCTAAATGCGAGAGCGCCTCAGTGAGCCAGCATGGGAGTGAGAAGTGTTTCGGGCACACTCGGATCAGACAGGGATGAAAGTGGTGAGGGGACCATCACCGCGGTCGCAGATTTGATCTGGCTGCGCATCCGAGCTCGAGGGAAGGTGCCCAGGTGGAACTCAAGTGCCCGACACAGAGCATGCACAGGGGAGACTTTGTCCTTTTCTCCCCTGACCCCCTTATAAATAATCTCTACTGGAACAAACAATAAATCAGTCTCTATTGGAAAGGGGATTCGTTTTTTTTTGTGGCTTCTCCAGAGATGATGGGTGATGCTTGGGTGGTCCTTTTGCCTCTCTTTGTATTTGTCAAAATCTCTATTCAAAATGTCTTGGTTTAGAGACCTATTTTAATACGGTAACTCCCCAGGCTCAAATATTCAATATCCACAAGTATTTTTGAAGGGTTAGTAGTAACCAATGAATGTGGATGCTGTCTTAGAATAATTTCTTCTCCTTCTTCTTCTTCCTTTTTTTTTTTTTTTTTTTTTGTAGTCAGTGGCCCAAAACAGTGTCTTATATTTAGAAGCCTTGGTCTAGGGTTACATATCAAGATACATGCATAATGCTGTTTTGCTGAATGCAGCTGTCCTGGTGTAGGCCAAAGATAATTTGCTGATACAGGAGCTGAGGCCAGCAATTTCATGTCTACATCTGCTTCTGCCCATAACTTGTGGGCAAAGACAGGGCACTGTTCATGAGCTGTGCCATATTATCCTTAGCAATGCACAGAGTGGTGGGACGGGGACATTGGCTCCTTGAGGCTTCCGCTCTGGGAATCAGCCAGTGCTCCCTCCTTGCAAAGTGACGGCAAGACACTGTCGGGGCCTCTGTCTTAGCACTCTCAAGTTTCCTTCTAGTTGTGTATGTACCTTTTCCCCTGCTAGACAGAGAACCTTCCCAGGGGTCTCTCTGTCACTTTGGCCTGTCCAAAGCCTAGCCCAGTTTCTGTGGTTGAACAGGTGGTCTGCAAATAATGATCGAATGAGGAAATGGACGAGGGTGGCGACAGAATGGGGCAATTGTTTGAAAGGCAATTAGATTGCTTTTGTCCTGCTGTGGCAGGTCTAGGAAGATGCAGCAAGCTTAATACAGACAGTGGTTCTGCTCAGCATCCGTCCCTCCTTCTTCTGGTAAAAGCACTTTGGTTTTCCCTTTGGGAAACCACCCTTCCCACACCCTCAATCCATAAATCTGGGTGGAGCTGACCTCACCCCGTGCTCCACGGGTGGAATTGTGCCCCAGGCCTGGCTAAAGAGGGCACTCCTCCCCACCCCTCCTCCCCTGCCACTGCAGCAGTTTGCGTGGGAGGGGTGCCCACACCTGTTAGTTAATGGCTGGTATCCATTCTGATAGGCTGGTTCCAGTTCAGAATCAATTGTGCATCATTTCATTGTTTCGAACTGAACCCTTTCCCCCCTGTAGCTACCGAATATTAGGAAAGAGACACTTCTACATGCATAGCTAAGCTGGGAGGATGAAGCCGGAAGCTGCTGGCAGCCATCGGCCACTATGAAACTGAAATGAACTCAGGAGGTTGAAGCTTAGGAACAGATAGGGAGAAGTTCTTGTAATGGCTGAGCACCAAGATCTAGCCACACTTGAAGCTCTCCCGGAATTTTCAGTGATATGAGCCAGTAAACTCTACGTTTTGCTCTAGCCAGTTTTCTTTTGTCACTGACTGCTGAAAAGGTCTCCTGGCTGATGCACTTGGTCAGTCCTTTTTCTGACTGTGCTTTTGGGGTGGAGCTGGGGTGATCTCAGCCATGCAGAGGCCCTAGGGAGGCCCATCCCCTCCCCCCGCAGCGCTGTGTCAGTATGAAAGCTCTCTGCCAGGGGCCTGGGGCCCAGCAAACACCAGACCCCGCTGATTGCCGTGGTTTCACTGAGTGACTTTAGTGGGGTCTACATTTTCACTGCCTCTGAGAAGGGCGTTTCAGGCAGTAACTTAGTTCCGCATTGATACCTCTCTAGCCCCAACCCCTGGCTTCAGCTGGTATCCATGAGCCCACTTTGGTTTGGGGACACTCTAGAAGGTTGGGAACCTTCTAGAAAGGAAAGTCCCTCCCCAAGAAAACACAGTTTGCACACTGTGGTAAACAGGCTTACTTAAAACCATTTTTATTCTGCCTCTCGGCAACACTTTGCATTTGAATTGGGGAAAAGATCTGGGAGCCAAACACACACAAAAGCCGAGATGTTGGACAGAAATGAGGCTCCAGTATACGGAATGGCGCCGGGACCTCTGCATGCTGAGGATTCACCAACCTGATGCGTGTCCCCCTGGGACAAGTGCCGGCTCCTGACGGACTACCAGGTGAAGTGACAGGTGGAATCTGCTGTCCGTCAGCGTTTATTTTTTGCAAGGGTCCAGGATTTTTAACAATGCCTGAGATTCAAAGTAATCTAAGAAGTGTGTTTGTGTAGTACCCAGAACTTCCCTCCAGGGGCATTCACACCTACGATGGCAATTAACTCTCGTCACAGCATCGAGGTAAGCAGGTCGGTGGTGCTCCCCCTGTTTTCCAGATGAAGAAACTTCACTGAGAGGCCGAGACACTTGTCTGTCATCAACTTGCATAGTCAGCGTTTTGACTCTCAAACCCAAGTTCATTCCCTCAGAATAAGCTGCCACGTTCATTCCCTTAGAATAAGCTGCCTCAGGAAAGTTCATCATTCACTGTATTTCTAATATTAGATCTTGAACTTAGTTTTGCCATATATACATATCACCTGTTGTGTTTAATCACTTGATATTTTTTTAAAGAGTCCACTTACTTTTTCTTAAGTCAACTGATTTGAACAGAAATGATATATCACATCCTAAGAAGAAACCATAAATGGAAGGTAATTAATAGAGAAATACAATAACAACAAGACGATGTGTTAAATTCTGTCTAGACAGGAGCCTTTGAACCTGAGGCCTGCTCACTTCTTTATTGAGACAGGAAAAGAGCCAGCGAGTCAAAACGCGGTTCAGGAGCCACGAGCACTAACCAGAGAGGCTTTCTTCTTCCTATCATCAGGGCTGAGAAAGGGGAAATGTTCTTCGCGATTCCATGTTGTTTTACGTGTCCTAAACAACGTAAAAATCACCTTGTGGACCACCAGGGGTCTGTCTGCCTGGCACCCCGCGAAACACGGGGTGACCGTGTCTGGCAGGCAGGGCGATCACTAAACAGGGACAGTCCCTCCGAAAGGGTTTACGTTTGACAGAAAAGAAATACAAGGGGTGGCATTTCCAGGTGGCATCCAGGAAAATCAAAGGTCTTGCCTGAGATTTGCTAAAAAGAGAGAGAGGGGGTTTGAAAAAAGCGCATTCCAGAAACACAGCCAGTTTATTCCCAAGACTGGGATGGGGAAGGTGCTCGTGCACCTAGAATTGACCGCTAAGTACGTTCTCAGAGTCTGTTGGCGTGGAAAGTGAGGCTGAGGTCCCCTGACCCATGGTGGATGCAAGCAAGGGAGGGGGGCCTTAGGAAAAGTGGGAGCAAGACAAAAAGGGCTAGAAGGCCCCTGGGTTTGCGTCTGTGATGAGCGAGGAGCTACTGAAGCTTGAAGTGAAGCTACAACACGTAGAAATAAAAGGGAAACAATGCACAAGTTCAGCTCTATTAGACAACTTATACATGCTGCCAATGTTTGTACTTGACATTGCAAATGTCTTGCCATCATCTGTTGCTCTTCCTAGAAACGTCCTCCCCCCCAAAACTGGCCCCCCCCCTCTAAAAGTAATGAGATTTCCTGAGGCTCATTTCCAGAGGAGAGGAATGGACACAATGGCTTTTGCTAAACTGAAACCGTGAGACTCGATATTTTTTCTTAAAAAAAAAAAATCAATGACTCCGGCTGACCTGGCTGTGCTGCTTGGTTTTCCTGCATGTTGCACTCTCTCTTTTTAAAGTTCGGTTGCCAGGGACCTGCCTCTGGAGAGTCCTGGAGGAAAAGATCTCACCGTCGGAAGTCAGGGATCCGTTCCTCAGAAACTCCTCTGGGGCATGCGTGGATGAGGTCCGACCTCCGCTGACTGCGGCTGCTCAGGCGCTGCTGCTGTGTGGTGCAAACAGACAGAGTGAGAAAGAGAAACTTGGCAGGACCAGCCTCCTCACCAGGGCTTCCTTGTTCCCCAGCGATGACTCCTGTTATCTAAGTGCTGACGTGGGCGGGTGGAACTGCACCCTTCGGAGTCTGAGCACTTTGGAGAAACAGATTGTGTGTGGAAACGTATTTCATTCTACACATGCCTCGTGCAAATGATACTAAATGATACAGATGCAACAAAATGCCTTGTAAGCATTCTGCATCTCCTTCCCCTTAAGGGTTAGTAGCACCGTTAGCATTTGGTACACCTCTTCCAGGCATTTTTTCCTCTGCGTTTAAATCCATAAATATGCATTTAGAAATTCATCTTGTGGGTATATTTACATACATGGGCTCATGCTATATCTGTGTGTCTTTCTGTATAACTTATAAATTTTTCTAATAAACTTATTCATTTACATGCCGGGTGCTGCTCTAGATGCGGTGAGAATACCACCACCCCCAACAGTTACATAGTGAGAATCATGCACCGGGCTTTACACAGTTTAACCTTCACAGCCCTATGAGATAGGTACCGTTTTATCCCCATTTTATAGGTGAGAGGACTGAGGCACAGGCCGATTAAAAAGGCACATAGCTACTTAGAGGCAGAATCTGGATTTAAACTCCAACAGTCCAGCTTCAAAGTAAGCACCCTGAATGTTATGTTCTAATACTATGGGCAATGACAGAAATGAAAATGTTCCAGAGTTTTCATTCCAGTAGGAGGAAACAGACCATAAAAATATATGTGACTATATATAAATAGATGATTACATATAAATTATATAGAATTATGAATTATATAACTGTAATATAGTTGTATATTATACATAAATATACATTTATATAATAATTTATAAACTTATAATATACATATTATGAAATGGCATATTAATATATACATAAATCTATACGTATATAATTTCTGAGGGGGTGATACTAGGAAGAGAAGGAAAGTTGGAGCAGGGGCAGAGGCAAGGAGAGAAGGCTGTGGGTGGAGTTCTAGCCAGGTTGGTCTGAGTTACCCTCTCTGCTCAGGTAACATAGGAGCAAGCATCCGGAGCAGAGATGGGAACAAGCCATGTGGACTTCAGGAGGAAATAAATCCTAGGCAGAGGAACCAGCAAGTGCAAAGGCCCTGTGGCAGGAGCCTGTTTGTGTTGCTCAGGGAAGAGAGGGGAATTCATTGTTGCTGAAGTGGAGAAGTGAGGGGAGAGTGCTGGGAAAGAGATCACGTGGGGACTTATCAAATAAGGAAGAGATTTCCATGTTTGAATGACAGTGTGTAATCCATCCTACAGGTAAACCACTGCGTATTTAACCATTTTCCCACTGATGGACATTTAGGTTGTTTCAGGGTTTCCACTATTCAAACACAGCTGCAGTGAACATCGCTGCTCACCCCTGGTTCTCACCCTGGCTGCACGTTGGAATCATCTGAGAGCCTTATCACTGGAGATTCTAATTTCACTGGTCCAGGATGGGCTCTGGGCATCGGTGTTTTTTAAAGCTCCCCAGGCCACCCTGCTGTGCAGCTAAGGGAAAAGAATTGCTGTTGCACATGCCTTTTTGTGCACCTGTGTCTAGGGTGGTTGCTAAGAAGTGGACTTGTGGGTTGGAGAGCACAGGGATTTTAAAGTTTAATGGACACGTCGGAATTGAGGTCCGAAGTCTGTCCCAATTTCCTCCTCTGCCAACAGTATCCAATGCTTCACACTCTGGTCAACCTTGATATCATCCGTCTTTTAAATTGTTTCAATCTGGCAGCCGAAAGAAGTACAGTATTTCATTGTTACTTTAGTTTGTGTTTCCCTGGTTACCAGTGAGGTCGAACATCTCTTCCGTGCTTATTCTGATTTCTTTGTCCATGTCCGCCAGCTCACATTCTTTTCAAAGCAAAAATCTTTCCTTTGTTGATGATGAGTTAGCGTGACTGGTCTGAACCTCAGTTTATCTAAACCAACAAAGAAAGGCCCTTCTGACCTTCTGGAAATAGTTAATATGCCCCATTTTTCAGCATGGAATCACAGAAATTCTCTGAAGACTCATCTGTGCAAAATAATTCGCAGAAGGCCTTACTCCAGTCAATAACATCGGGAAAAAGATGAATTGGCTTTTGTGTTTTTTGTAAAAAGGCCAACTTCTTGTCCACCTTGATATATATGCTAACTTCCAATCCTAATGCAATTAAGAGGGGACTCATTCCAGCCTGTTTGCAAGTCAGAAGCTTAAACCAGTACAGAACGGGTTAATATCTGCTACTTCTGTGCCTGCCGGTGGGAGGCAGTGCTGGGACCCTTAACCTTGTTTAGAAGTCAAGTTCTTTCTTAATGGAAACCTTGGCACAAGAAGGCTTTATTTCTAAGAATGATGAGCGTTTTTAAGACACATTGAGGGCGTGCCTGGTTCGTTAGGCACTTGCAAGACCAGCAGAGATGGAAGTTCAGTGGGTTTGCATTACATGGGTTTAACTTATAGCAAATCAACTGTTCACGTTGCTCCAGAAGAAAAAAAAAAGCAACTGTTTAGATGGAGCTGGAGACTCTGGCCCCGCTTGGCCCAGGGCTCAAGAGCAGGGATGCGTGTGTGACCCCCGCTCATTCACTGTGAGCAGCACCTCCTTCAACACGGGAGGAAACTAATGGGGTGATCAAGATTTGGGGTGGGAGATGCTAACAGAGCACCTTCCTGTGGATGCTTCCAGATCAGTTTCGATTTTACTCAAAGCTCACTGTGTGCTCTGACATGATCACCCAACCCCCAAGTAAGATGAAGCTCCACCAAATGTCACTGGTTGTCTTTGTGGTAGACAACCCTTGTCTCCTTCACACCCAAGCTTTGTCATAGCCAACTGGTTTTGCCGCTAAAGGAAGTTCCACACCACTGCACTGAGCATCAGATGTGTGACCGTGAGCCTGCCCACGAGGACAGAAGGAAGGGGAAACTCGGGAGGTGTGTAAACTGTCTAGGGAGCATAGGAAGCTTCTACCAGGCATCTTAGGAATGTAAAAATGTCCTGTTTTGTGGCACGTGTCCACACAGGCAAGAATGCCCTTCATTAAATGCAAAGCCCTAGAACAGTGGTCCTACAACTTTAGAATACTTAGAACTCTTTTGGTGGGTTATGTGCATGATAATGTATATTTCAGGGCCACTCAGGGTCTTGATCGGGGCCCAGGAATCTGTATTTCCCCGAGCATGTGAGCCAAATCTGTCACAGGTGGCTCTGAGGCTTTGAGAAACATGACTGGGGTAAGCCAACCTTGCTTGAATGCCCAAGGTGCCAGCGGAAAGGCAAACCTGAAGACATGCTGACTGTGGCCGGGGACTCGAGTGATTCGGGTTTCCACATAGATTTCCGCAGCATTTACAGGTTTCACCTGTTTGATTCATTTCTCCACTTTCCCTAGCAACCCAAGAGCAGGGAACTGTCTGAGAGACTCAGGTTTCTCTGACTCCATTTGGAAAACTCAGAACATGAAGCTCTGATTTCTAAGACTGACCAACAAACATTTCTGATGCACCGGCTGCCTTCTGTCAGCCCAGCATTCTGTCACAACCAGTCGCGTGTTTTAGTTCAGTGATTCCCAGCTCTTCCGGATCCGATGTCACAGGACTGTCTTTTCTCTGCTCCACAGGCACCGCGTGGCCTACAGAGATGGCCTGGAAAATCAGGGTGAATGAGGGTTTTGTGAGTTCGGGTAAAGACTATCCTGCCCTGAGTCTATTCCAAGAAAATAAACTCCCTGGAATTCTGGTCATTTGGGGGAGAAGAGATGGGGTACAGGTTTTTTGTTTTGACAAGGATAAAAAGAATCATTTTTAAAAGGCAGGAGCCTTGAAACTGGTTATAGTGTCATTGATGTGGAAAAAGAATAATTTTTTTTTTTGTAAAGACAGGACTCCACAATTTTTTAAAAGGCAGTAGCTAACTTCAGACAGTTTTTGAAATGAAACTCAGAGAACTCACATATTCAAGGCCTTTTGCCTTATCTCTGGGCCAGGCCAGTCCTTGCTGCCTTTTCAGGCTGTTACAGAAGAACCTCCCTGTGGGTGCATCTCCAGGCAGGAACTTGACCCCCCTCCCTGGCGTGGAGGTAGATGCAACACTTTAGGATGATGAGTTTGCTGATGGAATGAAAACTGACCACTCCTGTAATGGCCGGCAACGTTAGGGCCTTCTTCCTTTTGCACTGGGGAGGGAGGGAGCGTGCCGGGGCTTGGCAAAGACTGTTGTTCTGCTGACCACCTATATCTAAAGTCCTGGGTGGGAGTGGGGAGCTGGAAAATGCAGGTTCTTAGGCCTCACGTCTGGCAAAGCAAGTGGGAATCCATGGAAGTGGCACTTGGATGTCAGCATCTCCAAACCACCCCTCACCCCCGCCCAGGTGAGTGTTAGGCAGCCCCAAGTTCGGGAACCTCTCTACCTTGTAATTCCATCTTGCCAACCCATTTCTCCTGTTGCTGGGACATTTCATTTCAAAGGCTGACTGAGACATTGGCCTTGCTGTTGGTCTAAATGGAAGATAGGATTGATTCCATTCTCTAACCTCTCCCCCTTGGTGCCCCCCCCCAACACGCAAAGCCTTTAAAAATTTGAGCTTCTCCATAGATTCTAATTCTAGAAGACGTTTTCGTGTTCTTTGACAACATGGAGGGAAAGGAATTTATCCAAAAGGAAACTGGCCATACAGTCAGGGAAGTAATTCTACCCTCACTCCATAGATAGGGAAACTGAGGCACAGAGTTTGTAGCACAGCCAGGATTTGAATCCTGGTAAGACTGGTGCTGAAGACCATGCTGTTACCACTGTGAACCGCACCTCAGGAAGGAGGGGTGGAGAGTGAACTCATGCTGATATTTCATAACCATTAACAAAACCTCCATCACAAGCATGCACACACCAGTGCCTTGGCTCCAAGCAGGAATATTTGTATGAAGAACGGAGAAAGTCCCCATGTATGAAGACTTCAGGTCCTTTGTAAAGCTTCTTGGTGGTGTCTAATGGGCAACACGATCTTTGAAAGCCAGATTTCCACCTGAGAATGCAACGTAGATAGTCTCCAGGCTGCCGATGTGGGTTCTGCATGATTTTGCCCCTCACCGTGTATTTAAACAATGCGAATTGGTCATCTGCATCGCAAGTCAGGAGATTGGAAGTGAAAACCCAGCTTTCCAATGTCTGGAAAAATGGGCCCATGGAGCCTGCATTCTAAGTGGTAACAGTTAGCTGGAGTGGAGGCGTGGCTGCTCCCTTCAAACGGTGCTAATTCGCCGTGGCCCCCCCTACTCCCAATCCAATTGGCCCACAGCCAGGCTGCTTCATTCATGTGCGCTCCCTGCCCAGCGCCGGGGGTCTTCTGATTGTGTTGCCCTTGGCTCTGACTCATCCCGTGTGCTTTCATAGGTTGAAACCTCACCATTCCACTCCATGTGAATCAATTCTGGAGGTCACCCCAGGGTCAGAGCCTGTTACTGGCCTTGGCTCTTGAGTGCACCAGAAGGCTTACATTGGATGAGGGACTGCGTGGTGAACAGTTTCCAGAACCAGACATCCCAGGTTTAAAACCCTGCCTTTTCCACTATGTGGCTATGAGACATCCGGCAAATCTTTGATTTCTTTACTTCTCCAAGCCTCAGTTTCTTCATCTGTGAAATGGGGGTGCTAATACCTGAGAGGGTTGCTGTGAGGAGCCAGTGAGGAGTAATTCATGTAAGGGCTTGGAGCAGTACCTGGGATACAATAAGTTCTATGCCGGGGTCAGCCGCTGTGATCATAACCCACTTAGCTCAAACACCGACCTGGGCAGGATGTATTTTCAGAAGTCCCTGGGAGTCAGGCCAAGCCTTGGCCTGTTCCCCTGGAACACCGTCCTTTGAGTTTGGCTCACGTGACCAGAGCCTTGAACTCTGTTTAGTGGCATCTGGAACTCTCAGGGCCTCTCTCAGTCATGAACATAGCAATAGCAGTAATGGGATTAATAAATGGTTTGCACGCTCTTGTGCACCAACTAAGGATCAGACACCAAGCTGTCCACATTTGGCGGGTCATCTCCTCTGCTTGCCCGTGGCTCCATTAAACGGGTAGTACTATAATCCCCACCATGCCGAGGGAGCGACTGAGGTTGAGGGGCACTAAGCAGATGGCTGAAGGTCTCACAGTGAGCGAGCGGTAGAGGGGGAACGTGCACCCAGGAAGTCAGTGCCAAACCTGCACCACTAACCCCACGTTCCGCAGCCCCAGGCTCTCACACACGCAGCACCTGTGCCTTCCTCACGTTCCCCAACTGGCGTCTCCTTCATAGGCCAACATCATCCGTTTGCCGTCTTGCAGGCAAGAAACCTTGAGGTTCCTTTGATGCTTTAGTGTCTTTTCATCCCCTCTGTGGCCCAAGCCCTCTGTTCTTTCCTTTGTGACACTTCCTCCTCCATCCAGTTGCCCCTGATTGCTCCTGGATCTGGCTTGTCCCATGGGAAGTTGACCTTCTGTGACGTCCACTATGCTCTTGGTCACCAAGGTTGGGTTGGCTGATCTGGCAGATTAAAGGGTGTCCTCTTCCTCCCTCCCTCACCCGTTGACCCCTTCCTAAAATCAAGCCAAATGGGCTGACCGTCTCCACTTGAGGGAAATGGTGTGGGAATAACCGTGCTGCCCTGGCAGAAAAGCTAAAGGATTTCTCGGAGTTCTTATCTGCCTTTCCAGGAGTCGCGCAGGGAGACAGAGATGGATGTGGGCCTCTCATTTCTGAGGCTCGGCTGTTCGTCACATGACCTAACCCCTGTCAAACCTCTCTTGGAAAATGTCATTGACTGTAGTGGGTGGAGCCCCTCTCAGCTGGCCAGACACCGGAATAAATTTGTCCAAATCCAGAGGGAAACATCAACAGCGTCGATCTCCTTATGAGGTGAGAGCTCATTGGTGACACCAAACTACATGGTGACCCTCCTGCCCTTAGAGAACAGTGAGGCTGATTGAGTGCAAAACCATGCAGGAAGTCACCGAGCAGATCAGGCGGTAGGGCGGAACCAGCAGTAATCCCAAATATCCCGTCTACTCTCCCCTGGTTCCCACTTTCTTACAGTCAGGTGGAACTGTGACTTGTTTTAGCCACAAGTGATATTTGTCACTCCAGGGCTGAGCCAGTGAGAACCCAGGGGTAATTCTCGGGTCTTCTCTCCCCCATCTTAGCCTGAGGAGGCCTCGTATTTCTAGATCAGAAGTTGGAAAACTAGGGTCTGCAGGCCAACAACCTGTTTTTGTAAATAAAGTTTTATTGAACACAGCCATGCCTATTCATTCACATATTGTAAATGGCTGCTTTTGTGCTAAAATGGCAGAGTTAAGTAGTTGCAGCTGAGATGATGATAGAGACCACACGGTCCTCAAGGCCTGAAATAGTTACTATCTGGCTCTTTATAGGAAAGGTTGGTTGACCCCCTTTCTGCATAGGGCAGCTGCAGTAGGAGGGAGCTTTGGACAGCGTGGGCCCTGAATGACTGTGTGGAGGAGAGACGCTCCCCCGACCTCCGTGGCCCATGTACACACAGTGAAGCAAAAATGAAAACGCTTTTGTTCAGGATTGTCTGCTACCAGAGAATGACCCAACCTATCCTAACAGATTCCAACGGGCATTCAAGAAAAGCCATTTTACGTCGGGAGGGATTCAAAAAGACCTACTTACTTCTTTATGAAGTGAACTGCACAAGAAATACCGATGATGAGAAGGCCAATAATGATGGAGGCGATGGCCACCCACTTGGCATTCCTCCCAAGTCGCCTGGATCCATCAATGTCTCCATTGTTGTAGCTGTTCAGAGACTGAGGGACACAAGGGAAGAGTGAGTGATGACAGACAACCCACGGGGAAAGACAAGTGCTTCTCGGGCTGATCGGAGCAGGCAACACCTCCTCCAGGAAGCCCTCCCTGAACTCCCAGGCTGTGTTAACTTCCCCTTCTGTATTTTCTGATTACTTGCATCTTAGTATTTACCATAGCCTACTAAAATGGTTGCCTTCACCTCTCCCATTAGAGTGTAAGTGCTATGTAGGCAGGGACCATGGTCTTGTTCAGCATAGTGTACCAGTGCCCAGAGCAGTATCTGTCATGGACAAGATGCTTGATAAATATTTGTATAATGAAAGGACAAACAGGTATACTGTGTCATCCACTGGAACAGGGGTTTGTAAACTATGACCCATGGGCCACATTCAGCTTGCTGTTTTATAAATAAAGTTTTATTGGCACACAGTCACATTTATTTAGGCAAGGCCTAAAATATTTATTTGGTCTATGATGGAAAAGGTTTTCCTCTTCCTGCACTAGAAGGTAGATCCAGGAAGTCAGGGACTTTGGCTGAACTGTTCACCTCTATGGCCAAGCCAAGCTGTCATTCACCTGGTGCCTGCTCATATGGCGTTCCTGGATGTTAAAATATGGAAATGTTGCATACTGCCTGGTCAATGGCCCCTGACCCTCCCAATGTCCCAGCCACCCTGGCCTCTCCTCTGAATTTCCCCAGACCTCTCTGCGGCCCAGCAACTTAAGGGCTACCACTGGGCCCAGCAGAGCATCCTTTCTGATTCTGAGCCCCAGCCCAACTTGTAAATATTTTAAATACTGCTCTTGTTGCTAGTACTTTGAATAGTGTCGGGTACATTGTAGGAGCTCGAGAAACACTGGCTGAATCAATATGTCTGTTTCCCTATGGATCGTGAGTTTGTTCAGGGCATCTTGGGGTCCCTCTGGCATCGAGCCCAGTGCCAGGCAAAGGGTAGGTGCCCAGAGAATGCTTGCTGCTGAGCTGAAGGCCAGATGCCATTCTTCTCTCTTATAATAACCTCCCACTGCGGAGAATGCCCCCAAAGCTGGGCTGCAGCCCGAAGACTGGACATGCGCATTCACGAGGGATGGGCGGAGGGACTCGACTCCCTCAGTGCCATGCCTTGTAGATCTCAGTGGGAACCTGTGGCCTTCATCCCGAAATCACAGTGCTTGAGTAACAATCACTCCCCTTCCTGGACTGTTAAGTGGGGGTTAGGCGTATGCAGTCAATTACAAGCCAGAGAAACACCCAGTAGACCACAGAGCTTTCTGCTTCCAGAACCTTCCATTAATTCTTGGACCCACGCCACCTTTGTCAGCAACAGGCAGGGGACTCGGCAATAGAGAGGATTTGCTTTCAGCCCTCTTGTGGGAATGGGCAAGCCGGAACCTGCAGTGATGTGAGGGACTTGCCAGCACGGTGGGCTCCCATTTCCGAGGGCTGAATCCCGACTCCTCAGCCCTGGGTTCTCGTTCCAAACACCTGGTCATTGCTGTTATTGTTGATATTATTATTATGATTATTTTAATACAGATCACTGGGCCCTGTCCTGGAAAGACTCTGATTTAACTGGTGTGGGATCAGGTATCAGTTTTTAAGAAAAATACACGTAACATAAAATGCACCATTTTAACTCTTTCTGAGTGTACAATTCAACGGCGTTAAGTACGTTTACCTTGCTGCGCGGCTGTCACCGTCATCCATCACCTCAAACGAATACTCTACAGCCGCTGAGCTCTAACTCCCCGTCCGCCCGCCCCGAGTCCCTGGCAGTCACCACTGTACTGTCTGCCCCCGGGAAATGGACGCCTCTAGCTCCTCATGGAAGTGGGATCAGGCAGTACTTGTCTTTTGTGTCTGGCTTATTTCATGTAGCATCATGTCCCCAAGGTTCATCTGTGCTGCAGTGAGCATCAGAATTTCCTTCCTTTCAAAGGCGGACCGACAGACACTTCATCGTGTGCTTCTGCCACATACCCTTACCCACTCCTGCGTCGGTGGGCACCTGCATCACCACAGTGTTTCTTTACTTGTTTAAAGCTTCTCAGGATTGAACACCTTTGGCAGCTGCCCTTGATGTCCCGCAAGGTCACTGTGCTCACCCCCTTAAGGTTGATCCCAAAGAAGTGTCATCACAGGCTCTGAACCTGGAGAGATCTGAGTTCGAACCCGTGTCTTATTGTAAATTGGGGACGATAGTAACAGCACCTTCTTCACACCCGGAGAGCCAGTGAGTGGATGCAGGCAGAGAGGTCGGTGTTGGCCCAGCACACAGTGTGGGCTCAGTAAGTGTTAGCTTTGATTGTGAATTGTCACAGCCTGTTTTGTTCTTCCTCAAAAACTCGAGACCCTTGGGGTGCGGGGGAGTCATCTGGGCTGCTATCAGAATCATAGGTGATCGCACTCTGTCGCTACTGGAGCAACTTCTTTGGGGGCCCAAGTTTGAGTCCCCTTTGTTTTAGAGGCTTCCCAGTCAAAGCCGGTGCCTCGAACCTTAGCACCCCAGATTCTGAGTCCCCATCCACTTTAAAATTATGCAGATTCAGACCTTCCGAAAGTGGTTATCACTCTACTGTGCTACCTTGGAAAACCCAGCTTTGAGATTAGCTCTGGCAACGCACTTGTGTTGCTCTAACCAGAGGAAAAGATAGTGAAACTCCCTCCGTCCCTAAACGTTGCCAACTCCTGGCTGCGTGGATGGAAAACGAGTTTCACGTTCTCAGCAGCAGCGACGACGAAGTGGGAAGAGCAGCCCACTGGCCATGGCCGTGTGTGTGCTCCGCCCATGAGCACAGGTTAGGGGCAGGGTCCCTGGGCCACTCGAGCTGTTTGTGACTGAGCACCCGACCCGACCGAGGGGGACGTGGGTGCAGTGCCTGTCGTGGGCGAGTCCTGCTCAGCCTTCATCACCTGATGCCAGTCTGGCTTCTTGTATGGGACCCTCCTCTCTGCAAACCGCCGTCTCTCTGGGGCTCACAGGGGAGACGTTGAGTGATTCTGGGAATGGAACCATGTTCGGCTTGAAAAACAGATGAAAAACCTCCTTCAGTATCAACTGTGGACTGTTCTCTCCCCATGAGTCTTCTCATGAATTCGTTTCCTCCTCTGGTTCTCGGAGAAGGGGCTGCCCATGGGTACGGCTGCTTGTGGCAGCTACACTTCCAAGGAGAGACCCACAGCAAACCCATACATTTTCATCGCTTGTACATGAATGTTAATAGCAGCAGTATTTGTAATAGTGGGGGGGGGGGAAAGGGAATCAACCCAAACGTCCATCAATAAATGAATGAAAAAGCAAAGCATGGTCTACCCATACAATGGAAGGTTACTCAGCCTTAAAAAGGAATGAAGTGCTGATACACGCCACAACACGGATGCGCCTTGAAAACGTTATGCTAAGTGAGAGAAGTGAAACATGAAAGATCACATGTTATTCCACTTACATGAAAAGTCAACAACAGATAAATTCACAGACATGAGGAGCGGATGACACATTGCTGGGAGGACGGGGGGATGGGGAGTGACTGCTAATGAGCGTGAGACTTCTTTTGTGATGGAAATTTACAAATGAAAATGTATTGGGATTAAATAGTGGTGACGATAATACAATCTTGTGAATGTACTAAAAATTACTAAGTTGTACACTGTTCTGTTTTGTGTTTTAAGAAGCAAGACCCAGAGGCAGAGTGTTTGCACCTTGCGGGTCCCAGGGGGCCATTGGTGGAGCTCAGAGAAGTCAGCGGGGTCTCTGGAGGAGCCTGGGTCACCCCCAGTGCCCACTGGAAGCAGCGGCTGGCCCTGCAGGTTTAACGGTTAGCAGATCGGACTTCTGCGTGAGCATGAGAGGAGTGCCTCCTAGGAACACAGGAAGGAGTTCGATTTTGCCAGGAGTTGACTTAGCAAGGAGGGACGAGAACCGGTGAAGCCCGGGCTGTTGTTTATTACTCTAAGCTCCATGTAAACTCACAGTCATTGATGCCTAGGGAAACTGGCCCCCAGGCAAAAGGAGATCCTGCTTCTTCAGTGACCACATTAGCCTTGAGTAATTGTAGTTTGGAATGAGGGTTGAAGTAAAAATAAACCAGGAATTTGTGCTAAATGTGGTGGCAGGTTGGCTTGAGACCAGGGCAAAAGTAATGGTCTGTTAAGAGCTCTTGTGTGACCCCCACTGGGTAACAGCCCGAGCTCTCCATTTGGTGGCCTATTCTGGGATTCCTTCCTGGGGCAGTTATGTCCACATCAAGTAGATGACATAGATGTCGTAGCATCTGTCCCTGGAACACACCAAGCTTATTCCACCCCAGGGCCTTTGCATGTCCTGGCTCAGACCAGATCTTCCCACGGCTGGCTTGTTCTCATCCTTCACCTTTTGCCAATCATAGTTTTAAAAGTAGAATCTCTTCACCACCTGCCGCACTAGTCCTCTCTCATAGTTTCCTTTTTATACGGTCTGTCTTCCCCCACTCGTGCTTAAATTTCCAGAGAGCTGGGGCCAGTCTCATTCAACAAGTTGGCGAGAGCTGTGGTTGCCTGGTGCTGCCTGAGGGTTGGGTAAGTCTGCCCACTGTGGGGGAGAATGAATCCCTTTGGCTATAGATCTGAAGCCACACTCTCCGAAGAGCTCATCTGTTGGTTCCCTGTGTCTCATTTCTTAATGGTTCAGAATTCTTGAGGGGAAGAAGAGTGGTTAATCTGCTGACCCAACATATAGGCCGCTTCTAACTGAGAACCATTTAGCAAACAGGTGCCCCAATCGGCAGCTGTATAAAGCTGGTGTTTATCTACGGGATCACTACAGTGTCGGGTATATAGTAAGTGCTCAAAAATTATTGCATGAATGAATGAATGTGGGAGAACCCTGCCCCCACGTGTGCTTTCTACCCATGAGTCATGGCGGCAGAGTTTCCCAGGTGCTGTGGCACCTTCTGTGAAGGGACCGAGTGCACTCAAGTAATGTTTCTTCGTGTTGGCGTAAAGCTCTCCTCCCTCATCTGAGTTCCCCCTTCCAGATTTTCTCTTTGAACTTGAGAGCCAGCTTTGTACAATGGCAGCAGGAGCCAGGGACGGCCATCAGTGGAAGAGAAGGCTGGGGACTCAGGCTTTAACTGCCTTTGGTCAAGCAAAGAAATTCTACTCGCCACACTCCCTGCCTCCCCCATCTTCCTTCTCATTCCACCTGGGCCTTGGGCTTTGCCACAGTCCAGCACAAACGTGGAAGAGATTTCTGGGGGCTCCAGGGAAGTTTGAAGTGATGGAGACCTTCTCTCTGGGGTCTGTCATTTCTTTCTGTTGGTAGATACTCACCACGGAGACAGTGTGGCTCAAGGGGCAATATTAGCAGCCACCTGTCCTTCAAAAGCACGAAGAACTTATCTCGGGAGCATCAGGCGCCCCCTTAGGGGCTGAGACAGAACAAAAAAGGGGGTTTAACTACGGAAAACACTATGGAGGTTTCTCAAAACATTAAAAATAGAACCGCCACCTGATCCAGCAATTTCCCTTCTGGGTGTCTGTCCAAAGGAAATGAAAACTGATCTTGGAGAGATAGATGCACCCTCCTGTTTATTTTCATAATAGCCAAGATCTGGATGCAAGCGTGGATGACTGGATAAAGAAGGTGTAGTGAATGCAACCCCCCCCACACACACAGTGGAATATTACTCAGCCATGAGAAAGAGGGAAATCCTGCCGTTTGCAGCAACATGCATGGACCTTGACGACATGCCAAGTAAGATAAGCGAGACAGAAAAAGACACATTTTGTACGCTATCACTTACATGTGAATTCTACAGAGCCGAACTTGTAACAACAGAATAGAATGTTAGTGACCAGGGGCTGGGGAAGAGGAGAATCAGGGAGATGCTGTTGAAGGGTACAGACTTCAAAGAGTAGATGAAGAGGTCCCGGAGAACTAATGCACAGCGTAGCAATTCTAATCGACAACACTGTGTTATAAACCTCAAACTTCTCAACATCAAAGAGCTCACAGACTAGATCGCAGGCCACAAAAAAGAAAGAATTTTGTGACGTGGCAGAGGTGCCAGCTCATGTCACCGTGGCAGTCACAGCGCAGTGTATTGGTATCAAATCCACATGCTGTGCACCTTAAAAACTTACACAAAATTACATGTCAATTATATTTCAATTAAAAAAAAAACCCAGTGGGCTTATGTTAGGAGAGGTGAGTTTCTGCTTAGGTAAAAACCCAGTAAAAGTGCAACCAAAGTAATACAACTTCTGACATTTTCCAAGTATTTACTTTGCGGCCGGCACCGTACTAAGCTGCAGTTTCTCCGTCCTTAAAGATTAGCAGCAGAACAAAACGCTATCTGCTTTAACTATAGAGCTGACCCTTTCAGCCCGGTAAGAACATGATTTAGAGCGAGAATCACCCTTTGAGGAGAAGAATTCACTTATTTACCAACCCCTTCCTTCTTTCTGAAGACTTTTTTTTCTTTTTATCACCTTTGGAACAGCTCTTCTTTCTGACTAGAAATGAGGTCTGATCTCTCTTGTGTGTTTCCTAGGTTTATTGCTGTTGTTTTAAAATGTCCACATGCTCTCGTCAATATGCCAGTATTTTGATCTACTGAGTTGTCAATACTAAAATCCTAATTTTAGAACACGTTGCCTTTTCTTCAAAACATCTCTCTTTCAAAGTTATCTTCGTCTCTTTTGTGCCTTTCTCTCTGGTGCGTGTGCGTCTCTGGCCCCTGGGAAGTCAGTGAGCTTTTCTCTTTCTGCGTGTGTGTGGGTGTGTCCCTCTCTCTTCCTCTGTTTCTGCCTCTGTTTCTCTCCCTTTTGCACACTCACACACCTGTGTAGGCTCACCTCGATGCCTACACATAGTCTGAGATGCTTTTGTCCAGGGGTAAGGAGTCTAGATAGACCAGTATGTTTTACTCCACAAACTCCTAGATAGCAGGCTTCCTCAAAATCGCTTGATGAATGTTGGCACTTAGTAAATATTTAGTAATAACAACTGAGCTTTCAGGTGACTTTGGGATTTCTTGTTTAGATTTTGCCTGCTCCTGAGTTTCTGCACCTAAAGGTGGGGCTGGGAGTTCAGAGACTGGGCTTGCAGATCAGAAGATGGACTTGCCTCGTCATCACCGTTCGTTCATCCGTTCATTCATTCATACTCGTCTGTCCCCTTCCTGGGGTTCTGGGCTGTTTCTGCCCATAAATACCTTCAAGGACAAAGCAAGAATTGTCCTTTTGCCTGTCTATCACTAAAGCCAAAACACCAGAGAGGAATTCTGCCAGGCTTGATTGAGGGTATTATGTGAGGCTTCCTATATCGACGGGGCAGGTCTATTAAAAGAGAAAGCTTTCAGAGCATCAAAGCCACGTTCCTGTCAAAACGCAAGGCATAGTGGTCTGACTATAATGCTCCACGAGGGCAGACCTCAGCTCCATGGTGAGGACTATCATGTTTGATTGTGTCCCCTAATGTCACCTTTTCACGCCTCATTTTCTCATGGATAAATGGGAGAACAGTTTTCTTGCATAGCTTGCTGCGTTTTGCAAGGAACCAGTGAAACTGTGAAAATGCTTTGAGAAGTAAAGACATATAGGCAAATGTAATAATAATAATAATAATAATAATAATAATAATAATAATAATAATAATAATAATAATAATAAATAATAATAATGGCAATGCCATACTGTTGAAATTGGCCCGAATAAAGAACAAATGAAGTTATCAGAAGAGAGAGTTAAATCCAGATCTCCTTCACTTTGGGAGGTGGGAGAGATAAGAAGGGTAAAGGAAACTGAAAACACACCCCTGGACTTCGTCTAGAGATAAAAGAGAATGAGGGAGGAAGAACAGCGAGATCTGGCTAGAGACACCCATGGAAAACACCTCAGTGTGAGGAAAAGGGGAGAGATGGGCCTAAAGGCAAGTGTTAGGATGGAACTGCCTGCAATATCCCTGTATCAACAGGACTCAGCTCATTAAAAGTGAGAACCAATGAATCAGTAAAAACAGTGTCCACCAAAGTGTGTTCTCTGGCGTGTTTGTCCTAGGATCGAAGGAACCACGGGCAGCATGCTTAGTGAAGGCCCCTTGCTTTACTGTTCCATGATGAGCCACAGGGCACCGTGGTCGGCCAGAGGCCTCAACAAACCCCGGAGGAAAGCAAACAGTTTGCTTTTGCTTAGCATTTGACTTCTAAAATTTCTTTATTTTTAAAAGATTTTATTTATTTAGTTTTAGAGAGAGGGGGAGGGAGGGAGAAATGGAGAGAAACATCAGTGTGTAGTTGCCTCTCGCGTGCCCCCTACTGGGGACCTGGCCCACAACCCAGGCACGTGCCCTGACTGGGAATCGAACCGGTGACCCTTTGGTTCACAGGCCAGCACTCAGTCCACTGAGCCACACCAGCCAGGGCTGAATTCTCAATTTCATCTCCATGTTCTCTGCCCTCTTTTTGATAAAACTTGTTAACACCAGGCAGAAATAGTTGTCTGAAAAGCCCGGTTTTGAAAAGTCTGTCTTCACTCTTAAACTTGTAGCACTGGAAGTTTTCAGATATGTTCAGGTGCATATTCTGAAGGCATCACACTTCTGGACGAGTGGCTTTGAATCAGAGAGTGTCATGCCAGGCACTAACTAGTTGAGAATAGAACCAACTGCCAAATATGGACACTTTGGTCTGCAGTGTGAGGGTGTTGGGAGCTGCAGGCCAGCCAGGAATATTGCCCTTGGGAACTGAGCCTTGGTCAGCCTCTCAGTGTCCCTGGTGTGAGCCTGGGTCTGTTAGATATTTTCAAAAAAAGTTTTAGCAGAAATGCAGAACATAGGCAGGAAAGGAGGGGAATCCTCAGAGATAAAAGCAGAAACAAACTTAGACCTCGGTAGCCATTCATTCTTTCATCCATCAGATATTTGTTACAATGTGGACCATGTACCTAGTATTGGGCTAGGCACTGAGGCTAACAATGGAAGGAACTAAAAGAGCTCCAAGAAAAATCTGTGTAGAGTATAGTGGGGTATAATCTAGTGTATGGGAAAGAGGGCAATCAAGGAAGGCTTTATGGAGAAGGTGATTTTCCAGTTGAGCTTTGAAAGAGGAGTGAAATCTGCAATTTTGAAAGATCCTCAAGTGGTTAAAGTTTGAGAAGCAGTGCTGTAGGATGTGAATCATCCTACCTGGCTCGCTCCCCTTCATGATTTTTTGAAGGCATCATTAAAATCCACACACTTTAAGCCAGAAACAGTTTGCTTATTAATTAATTACAAAGTCCACCTCAACCATGGCCTATTTTGCCAACTCATTTAATAGCTGCTGTTTTGTTATCTGGGCAGCATTTAATGACTTTGGGAGGGAAGTTCTGGCTGGACTTTTTTCTTTCTTTCTTTTCCTTTTTATTATGCAAAATTTCAAACATATAAAAATAGAATAATGTAATAAACCCCCATATTCCCATATCCAGCTTCAACAACCATCCACTAGTGGCCAATCTTGTTTTATCCATATCTCCGATACCATGTTGTGACAAAACCATTATATCATTTTATCAGTAAATTAAAATGCCATTTAAAATATATTTTCTTTATTTAAGAAAAGATTTTATTTATTTATTTTTAGAGAGAAGGGAAGGGAGGGAGGAAGAGAGGGAGAGAAACATTAATGTGTGGTTGCCCACTGGGGACCTGGCCTGCAACCCAGGCATGTGCCCTGACTGGGACGAACCGGTGACCCTTTGGTTTGCAGCGCACACTCAATCCACTGAGCTACACCAGCCAGGGCTAAAAGGCATTTTCTTTTATAGGAACATGCAGATTAATATCCTGAAATAGACATAGGCTGTACCTCCAACAATCCAGGACTGAAAATCTCCAACAGCAGTTTAAGTTCTAGATTCCCAAACACCAAATGCTAGCGGCCACGCTCGGCCGCACAGTGGGGGAAATTGTTAAAGCAGTCACACAGCAAAGGCTGCTTGGGCAACGTGCCCATCTGTAGAAGCTATGGGCACCCAGAACAGATACCAACAACGACACACTTCAGGTAAGGCCTTTATCGTCTGGGGCCATCTTACTGCTCTTCAGGGCTTCAAGGACAGGCACTCATAAGAAATAAGTCGTGGGGATCCGTAACTTCATTAGCCCATTTCTTAGCTCACAATTGTGTGGAAATAGCTGGAGAGGGCTGTGAGAAGTCACACTGAGACCGATGAATGCCGATATTTAGAGCTCCAATTTGTGAATGGTGTTAAGCCTCTTGAGTCAGCTGCCTGGACCAAAACCTGTTATTTCCAAGTTCTGCCCTGTTCACTGGAAAAAAAAAAATCTTCCCTCGAAACCTAATTGAAGTCTACTTGAAACATACAGCTCTGATGGATGAGCAACCAGAATCAAGTGGAAGAACACCCAGTTTGGCCTGTTTTTCATCCTGTGGGTATTTATTTTCTTTTTGACCACAGACCTTCTCTTCTAGAGCAGGTGTGGTCAGGCTCAGGCAGGGCTGTGGCTAACTGTGCCAGCCCATGATCATGTAGTGGATTCTGACAATGGTTTTAGACCAACTGTCCATGATCAGATGCATTTGAGGAGGATTTCTCTTTACCTCTTTTCTGTGTTGGATTTTTTTTTCCAGATACTATGTCTTTGTCTTTCTTGATTTACTCCCTCATTTTGGGGGAGCACATCCTCCCATAGCTTCCTGAGAAAAGGTGTATGGCAGGTAATTTTATTTTTTGTTTGGAGGGGTTTAAAATCAAAGTTGGTAATAATTTTTCTTTAGGATTTTTAAGTCATTCTTTCACTACTGTATAGTTTTCAGCATAACTGATGAGAATTCCAAAGCCGTTATGAATCCATACGTGGCATGTTTCTCCTGGAAAGTTTGTAGGTTTGGAGAGAAACTTTATCCTAAATATCTGAAATTTCACCATGATGTGCTATGATGTACATCTCATTTCATTCATTTAACTGGGTATTATGGGACCATTTCAATCAGGAAATACATGTGTTCAGTTCTGGAAATTTTTTTCCTAAATTATCTATTTGATAATGTCCTCTCTTTAAATTTATTTTTTTAGTTTTCTGGTTAAATGTTGGATTCCTTGGAATTATTCATAAGTTTACTTATATTTTCTTGACTGTTTCCATCTTTGGGGGGAATATGTCCCTCCTTTTTATTGTGATAAAATATACATAATATAAAACATACCACTTTAACCATTTTTACCGGTAGAGCTCAGTGGCACTCAGCACATTCGCACTGTTGGGCCACCATCACCACCATCCGCCTCCAGAGGGAGGTTTCCCGTCTTCCCAAACTGAGGCTGCGCCCAGTGAACACCGACTCCCCCTGCCCCCTCTCCAGCGCCTGCAACTACCATTCTGTTTCTGTCTCTGTGCATTTCGCTACCCTGGGTACCTCATATAAGTGGAATCATACAACATTTTTCCTTTTGTGACTGGCTTATTTCACTTAGCGTAATGTCTTCAAGGTTCATCTATGTTGTAGTGTGTGTCAGAACTTCCTTTCTTTTAAAGATGAATATTATTCCATTGTATGTTTACACCACATTTTATTTTTCCATTCATCTGTGGACATTTGAGTTGCTTTTATATTTTCCATCTTTTTTTTAAGGTTTCGTTTATTTAATTTTAGAGTGGGGGAGGGAGAGAGAAAGAAAGAGAGGGAGAGAAACATCAGTGTGTGGTTGCCACTTGAGTGCCCCCCACTGGGTACCTGGCCCGCAATCCAGGCCCTGACTGGGAATCGAACCAGCGACCCTTTGGTTTGCCATCTGGTGCTCAATCCACTGAGCCACATCAGCCAGGGCTATTTTCCATCTTTCTGATTTTTGTATCACTTCCTTGAGGGTCCCTCAACTTTAACTTCTAATCCTTCTGCTGTTTTTTTAAATCTACCCTTCTATTTTAATTCCCAAGAGTTCTGTTTTTATTCTCTGTTTTATTTTTTCCAACCTATTCTTATTTTGTGGACACAACACAGTTTCTTATTTCTCTAAGGATGTTAATCATTTATTCTTGATGTTTTTTTCTACTTCTCACATTATTCCTTTCCTTATACTTCATTTCTTTTGTAAACCACAGGTCTCTGAATTTAGAAAAATTTCTCAAATGTCTGCTAATCTCTGACTGCCTCTTCATATTGAAAGTGAGACACTGAAAAACTTCTTGAGGTTGGGGCTTGTCAATGGGCAGGCATCCTGGGTGCCTGGGCGGGGTGTTCATCATCTTTGGAGAACTCCAGAACGTGAGTAGGTTTTGTCGTTCTGGACGGCCATGTCCTTGGAGAGGAAGCCTCCGATCTCCTGCCTGGATGCCAGAGAAAGGGTGTGAAGTAGGGGCAGCGGTAGGGGCTCCTTGGTTCAACAGGCAGACTCTGCATCCATCCCCTTTCAGTGTGGTGCCTTCACTTGCCTCTCTGCCGTGCCTGGTGTCTTGAGTCGTTCTGTTGAGTCTCACCAGATTGCAATCTCCCGTCTTCTATCGGGTTGTTGAGGAAGGAGGCGCTACTACATGGGGTGGTAGGTGATCTCTGGTAGTTGAACAACTCCTTAAACAGACTTTCGAAGGCCCCTTTCTCTTCAGCCCCACCCTTTATTCCTTCCTTCAGAGGTGGTATCAGCTGGTACTTCCACTTTCTGAGCCTTCCTAGAGTTTTGCAGGGTAAACTGACTTTCTCTTTGTCGGCTCCTTCTTCTGCAGGGTTTACATTTCAGTGTTATTTGCTCTGTAGAGTTAGTCAAGGCTCAACTAGCCATTTTCTGTCTTCTACTATTTTTTCACCTTTCTCATCCTTTTTCTTGTACTCCTAATTTGTTCTTGGGTGTTTTTGTACCCTTTAAAATTCACTTACTGTCATTTTAAGTGGTTTCAGAAGGGAGTGGAGAACAGGTGTGTTCAATACTCCATGCTTAACCAAAACTCTGGTTTATCTGCATGTGTTTCAGTTTATCATCAATATTTACCTCTAGGCTGCAACAGTTACTATTCCAGTAACTGCTTTTATCCTTATCAAATTTGTAAGTCTCAATAAAAACAAAAACTGCTGTTGGAAAAGACAATGGCTCATATCCTTAAAATGTACTCCTCTGCCCCTCCTCCTCCTCCTCCATCATCATCATCATCATCATCATCAATACTTACTGAGTTCTAGCCATGTTCTAGGCAATGAGATGAAAACATTTAACTTTCACCATTTAATCCCCACAACAGTTCCTGAGCAGGTACTAGCCCAACACTCACTTCACAGGGTTGAAAAACTAAGCCTCAGAAAGATGGAGACAGTTGCATGACAAACATAGCAAATAGCAGAAAAGCATTTAAACTTCAGTGGTTGGTCGCTAGACCTGTTCTGCAGGTGTGAGGAAGAAGCTCTGATGAAAGAAGTCTTACAAATCACCCGATCAAAAGTCATCGGCTATTTTGTATCCACACTTATGGTGACCTCATTGGTTCAGCTGTGCCAATGATTGTATCAAATGACATCATCAAGAGTGGAGGCTCACTATGGACTCAACTCCAGTCTCTTGAGTCAGGTAGCAAATTCAAGCTACAAACCCAACGGATGGTGAACTCAAGCTAAATTTTCCAACACCGCGACTTGCCTGAACCTTTCTTCTTCCAGACCCAGAGATCAGAGACACTGCTGACCTTATTCTCCCCTTGATAGAGGTAAAGGGAGTACACCAATGCCTGGGATAGAGCCTGGCACATAATAGGTGCGCAGTAAACAGGAGGTTCCTTTCACTTGGGATTAACCGCGATAACCAGGGGTGCACCCAGATAGCCCGGGAGCATGATGAAAGAGGCCCGAAAACCGGCCTGGACTCCACTCTCGAAGCTGCGTGCCCCGGTATGCACTGCATGTGCATGGAGAGCGGGGTGCAATTTTCAGTCACACGCAGGGGCATCACGGGCTAGCAGTGGCCCGGCCTGGGCAGAAATTCTGGACATATGTGTCCCTGAAATCGATGACAGGTTAAGTGCACTTTCAACAAATAGACTTTCAACACATGGAGAAGTGAAGACTTCCACAATCCCGTTGCTGGCGATGCTCCACCCACCAACGGCCCCTGCGACCAGCCGGATGCACATCCTGTGCTCTGCCTCACAGACCCCAAGGGTCACAGACACCCACAGCTTAAGGACACTCAAGTACTTGTTTTCCAAGATGGTTTTATTATTCCCGAGTACCTACTCCAACTTTGTGATTTTATAGAAGGCTTTTCAGACTTGGTTTAATAAATAATGATAAGGATTGTTTTGAGATTGTTGGCTCTTTATGCAGTTCTGGGAACTAGTTATTTTGAGCCTTGTCAATATTTTCCATACATCTATGTTTCTATCAGTTTGCATTACCTTATAGTATTTCTTGATATTGGGTTGCTGTTGATGTTTGGGGTGGGGCAGTTCTTTGTTGGGGGAACCGTCTACAGCGTTGAGAGGTATTAGGACTCTTGGTTCTTCACAAAAATGCCAGGAGTGCCCCAAGTCCATGAGGCACCACAGGTGCTCCCCAGATTTCCAGATGCCTCCATGGGCAATGGTGTGCCTGAATTTATCACAGCTTACAGATAGGTGAGGCTTGAGAAGAGCCAGGACCTAACATCACAAGACACCCCAAGGAGAGCAGGCACCTGGCAGGGTCGGTCAGCCGCCTTCCGCCTGCACAGCCCCTGATACTCTGAGAAGCAGTCCCAGTACCTTAGCGGGGGTGCAGTGGAGGGCGGGGGGATGAAGGAAGCTCCGTTTAGAATTTCGTTCCACTTCCTTGATGTTCTGTTTATTTTCATAGGTGACAAAGCTCCAAATCTGCCCATCTGCCTGACGGTTGTTGCACTTACTTAGCACAGTGCGGGGTGGGGGCATTGTTTTGATTCACTCTTACAGCAGGTTTGCTAATCCTGAAGAAATTCACACTGTCACTTTCTTTATGAAGGAACTCAGGCTTTGGAAAGAGGTATACTTGCCCTGAGCCAACTTTCAGATCCCAGGGTCTGTGTTCTGGTGATAGAATTACCTCCTGCTATAAACCTATTTTTAAAAGGCTTGGGGGTGGGAATGGGCATGAGGGGGTCCAAAAAAGGTTTCTTTTCAAAGCATCTACAGCTCTTGTCCCCCCAGGACACATCAGGTGACATCATCACTACTCAACCTGGCACCACCAGCTGGAGCTTGTTTCAGATCAGCGGGGGTGGGGTGGGGGCAGGGGCTTTGCAGGCAGGGCCCGGGGACACCCTCATTGGGAAAGGAGTGAATTGGCTGCTGATTTTGTTTATCAACCAGGGTGTTGTGTGGGCACCAACACTAGCCAGAGGTCCTGGCTGCTTTCTGGAGAATTGGGCTGCTGATCCTCCCCAGCTTTGCTGAAACACACACACACACACACAAACACAAACAAACGACAAAAAACCAAGGCCAGATACCCCCTGGGGAGGAAGGAAGAGGACACTGGCTGGGTTCCTGAGGAACCCGATGAGGTGGCTGGGGCTCTGGCACCGGGAAAGAGCAGACTCGTGATCCATTGACACAATTCATTCATGTGTGCATCTGCTTCATATTTATTGAGCAGCTACTACCTGCCAGAATCTATTCTAGGTGAAAAAAACAGCAAGAACACGACAAATATCCCTGCCCTCACAGAGCTTATATTCCAATGAGAGAGACGCAGACAGCAAGCGTATTAATAAGGAGAATAATGCACCAGGTGGAGAGAAGTGCTCTGGGCAGAAGGCAGCGGGGACAGGCGCGGAGAACTTGTGGGGAGTTTCGATTTTAAACGGCGATGGAAGGAAGCCTCAGGGAGTGACCCTTGAGCTCATACCTCCTTGCTGGGCACTGTTTCAAGCGTCTTTACAATCTTCTCAATGTAACAACCGCTCAAAACCGGCTACGATTATTCCCATTTTACAGACAAAGAGGCTGAAGTTAAGAGATGCCGGGATTTCTGGACGTCGTACAGCTGGCACGTGGGCGGTGCACATCAGGCCTCTGTGGGGACCCGCGAAGCGAATGTGGCGTCACCCATGGGCAAGTGTGGGCGGACTTGAATGGGGTGGGAGCGGGGTGCGGAAGCTGTGGGTCTTCCCTGAGCTGAATCCGGAGTCTCCGGGTCTGGGGCTGGGGAGCTCCGTCACCCAGCTGCGGCGGAGGTGGGCTGGTGGGGGAGGGAGCTCACCGCTAGGGTTGTCCCGGGACAGTGCCGGCCAGAGCCTCACCCCGCCGCCACCCCCTGGCCAGCTGCTCCAGTCAATAAGGCGAGGACCTCGCGGGCTTTCGTCGCCCTCCCGGTGGGGTTGGCCTGGGAGTTCCTACCGGGGCTGCGGGGGGCCACGGAGGCGAGCTCCGGAAGGGCGGACTCGAAGCACCGCTGTCTGTCCTCCGGAGAGACGCGCAGTTCGGGAGGCCAGCGCGCAAAGGCCGCGTGGAGCTGCCGGGAGCACGGAGTTTCCGATACATTCCCAGGAGCGCCCTGGTCGCAGGACAGAGCGGTGGAGGGGCGCCCGGCAGCTCTTGGGGGTCGGCAAGACAGTGGGGGACAGGCCTGTGCGCAGCAAATGAGTGAGAACTACGACGTGCTGGGGTAGAAAGAGTAAGAGAGGAGAGCGCGCACTCCAGGAAGGCCCGGAGAGAGAGCGGGCGCGCTGAGAAGATGGGCCGGAGAGAGCCGCGGAGAGAGCGCTGGGGAAGGAAGAAGCGAGAAGGGACTGCTGCTCCAGAGAGGACGTGCCAAAGCGCGGGGCCCGGGGTCTAGGAGCGAGAATCGGGAGTCGCTGGGCGCCCTCGCACAGTGGCCGAGGCGGCGCCCCGCGCGCAGCGAAGAGAGGAATGACCAGATGCTACAAGGGCCAGCCAGTCCCGCACGCTGGGGAGCGGGAGCGCCCGGCGCGGCAGCAGGGGACGTAGCGCTGGCGCGCGCAGGGGACGCGCCGTGCGGTTGCCTGCCCAGGTGGCGCGCTTTGAGGTTGTAGAGAAGCGGGTTGAGAAGAACCCGACGAGAGCCCAGAAATGTCGGGGGAAGCAGGGAGAGAGGCCGCAAACTCCACGGCAGAATTTCCCGAGACTGAAGGGAGAGTGCACCCTGGGCGCTTGAAGGAAGCGGAAAGCCAGCCTGGAGGAGGCTTGGTTAGGGCTGAGCACCGCAAGGAGCGCAGAGGAGGTGCAGCTGATTGAGGGGCGAGTTCCGAGAGCCCGAGAAAGGTGAGGAGGAGATACGGAGGACGAAACACCCGGGGCGCGCGGGCCCTGAGGAAGGGAACCGTGGAGAGCAAACTGGGTCCCCAGGAGGCCCGCAGTGCCACCCACGTCCCCCCTCCCTGGCCGCTCCTGGTTTTAACCCACTCACCATGATGGAGAAGACGAAAGCCACGATGTTGATGGGGTACGCGGGGCAAAAACACGAGACAATGGTGAGCCACAGGTAGTTCTTGGGCCTGGGCACGTCCTCCTCGGTCTTGTCATCTTCAGTGTTGGCCTCGGGACTGCTGTCCAAGGCCGTCTTGAAGTCCGAGCTGGGGGCGTACTGAGACATGGGCGAGGCCGGCGGCGCAGGGAGGACGGAGGAGCGCACAGTCGGCGCGGTCTGGACCTCTGGCCGCCGGCGAGCCTCTGAAAAGCCAGTGGAGCGAGGCTCGGGAGACGTGACCTCACCCCTCCTGCGTCCTCCGCTGGCACCCGCCCGGGCTCAGGGACCTGGGCCAAGAGCCTGGGCACAAGAGGGAGGGAGGAAGCGAGGGAGCACGGAAGTGAGGGGAGGCGGGGGGTGGGGGGGGGAGGAGAGGGAGCCTGCCAGCCTGAGAAGCGGAGGAAAGGCACGCTTTGATGACACCCAGAGACCCTCTGACGGACGCGCAGTCTCACTCAGAGAAGTCTGGAATGAAAAGGAGTTTCAGGGAAGCAGGAAGCAAAGCCCCTTTAAGTTGCAAACTGGCTGAAGAAGACCAGGCCATTTTTTTTTTTTCCAAGCAGCTGAATTTGAATACATTTAGCCAAGGACAAGAGATGACCCAACCTTATGCATCTGGCTACAGAGTTACTACTTCCGCTAGACTTCAAACATTTATTGTCTGGTTCCCGAGGTACATAAGTTGCCTCAGCTGCCCCAGTCCGTCCTGCTCAGACTTGGAACATTGAGCCCTAGTAATTTCCTCCACAGGTGGGCCGGGAGCAAGGTGCCCGGCCTTGGGCCCAATCCTTTCCACACTGCCCGGGACCCCCGGAGACTGGAGTCACGGCCCTCCACCTTTTCCCAAGTGTGGAAACAAGGAATCCTTCTCATCTCCCCTTTCCCAGCTGTGGGCTCCCTGGAGAGAGAAGCAGATAGATCTGGCAGGTGTAGGCAACCGGGTGAATAATTGCAATGGGGAGAAGAGAAAGGGACCCACTTCGCGAACTAGGGTGAAGATAGCAATTTCATCAGTAGCTAAGCAATTCATGAAAGGGGGTAGGGACCAGAACTGAGACTTTGAACCCAGACAGAGCTGGGAAGTTGTCACAACTGAGTGGAACGACCTCAGGAAACTCCCTTCACCCTGCTGAGCTCCAGTTTCTTCATCTAAAAAAGCGGGCTATTAAGAACCTCTGCCGCCTAGGGACCCTGTGAGACTTTGGAGATTGTGTCTCAAATCAGGTGTATCTGAGTGCCCAATAAATGTTACCTATTACTGGGAGACTTTCTCCAAAATATAGTCGTTATACAGAACCTCAGATGCAATATCCATTGTTGCAAATATTTCACCAGAAGTTCAGATGTGCCGAGCTGGCAGGGCCGCAAAGAAATGCAGGTAATTTTATTATGCATAGTCTCAAAACCAGTTGCTCACATCATCATAGTCCCAGGCATGAATCATCTGCTTGGCTTTCTCAGAAGGTGAGCTGATGGTCTGGGATGCCTCGCTTGTCTCAGGGGCCACATTAGTTTCGTTATCTGCCTCCGTCACCGGGCTGCAGCTCCCCGAGACGGGACAGGCTTGCTCATCTTTATGTCACACCTGGCACGTTGCCTGGTGTGAAGTGTGTGCTCAGTGTAGCTTGCTGGGTGATCATGTGAAAATGAAATAGTACCTTCTCCGCTTTGCCTTCTCCCTCATTTTCATTGATTAAGCAAGTGGGAATAAACCAAAAAATTAGATTCGTCTACTGAATTCTCAACTAAGGCTTTGCATTGGCTGTTCCCTCTGCCTGAAATGCTGTTCCCCTAGGCTGTCATGTGGCTTCTTATTTCTCAGCTGTCAGCTTAAAGGTCACTTCCTCAGAGAGATCTCTTTAGATTTATCTAGTGTGGGTCCCTATTATTCTATTTTGTTTTTTTTTTGCAGCATGTATCACTACTGAACTTTGTTTACTTGTTCACTGACTGTTCTTTTTGTGATCTCTGTAACCTCTTCAGAGATGTATCTCCAGCACTCAGAATTGTCCTGGCACAAGGTAGGAAAGCAAGGAATAGTTCTTGAATGAATGGATCAGAATTACCTGGGAGTATTGAAAGAATGATTCCCAGATCTTGACCAAGACCTACCTGAATTAAAATTTCCCAGGGGGGCACCTCAGAAATCCATATTTTTAATGCCTGAGAAATCAGTGTTTTTAGAATACTCCTTAATATTCGTGATGCAACTGAACAATTTCTCAAATCCCAGCATCGTCTCTAGTTCTTAAAACATAGTCTTGGGTCTTTAGTTTGCAGATCCCCTCCGTTGCCTCAAGTTCAGCGTGTCAAAGGTGAAAGTGTCTCCCCCAGGGACCTGCTTCTCAAGGCTTAGTCCTTGTGAGTGGGTCCTTCTCTCCTGTTGATCCTCTGCTCTCATTGTGCTCCAGTTCTGTGGGCCTTTTCCCCCTTCCTCAAATGCTCCCAGCTCTTTCCCACCCCCAAGCTTTTACACCTACTATTTCCTCTTCCTGTCAGGCTTCCCTGTCTTCTCATCTTTCGGGACCCATGACCTCGTGCATTGCCCCTGAGAGAGTCCTCCCCTGACCGTCCTGTCTAAGGCAGCCTCCCACCCTCTTATTCTCCATCGCGTTTCCCTGTGTGTTTCTTTCCTCACAGTCATCGCAACCAGAAACTGTCTCATTTATTCATTTGTTTACTCCTCATTGCCCATCTCCCCCACTAGAAGGTAAACTCACACGAGTGGAGATTTATTTTTTTCTGTTTGGTTTCACTGTGGTGTCCTTTGTGCAGGAAGAGCTCCTGGCCCTTCACAGGTGCTCAGTAGATAGTTGTTGATCGATGAAGTGCATTTAGCCCTCGGCTACGGAAGGTGGAGGCGGTATTCTCTTCCCTGAGCCTCCACTTGAGCGGCCCACCCAGCCCGGTTGATTCCACCACCAACACGATGCCTCCCTGCACCCCCTCCCTGCCTTCCCCACGGCCAGCGCTCCAACTGCAGGTCTTACCCACACTGGACAGTTTCAGTGGGTGCTGTCTGAGCCATATTTGTGATCTGAGGTTGGTGAGTTTAGTTGGCTAAGCCCCAGGTTTGGGGACCAAATGGAATGGTGCGCTTTTAAGATCATCAACTCTACTGTCCACTCCCACCTGCCGTGTCATCCAGGGAAAATACAACGGACGGATGGCTGGCTCAGCAGAACCCATTTCCTCTGCCGGGGGAACAGTTGGTCAACACTGGTCCAACGCCCCGGGGCCACCAACCATTTATTGATTATCGAGTGTGTGTGTTTTCTAGATGCATCATCTCACTTAGTTCCCACAACACCATTGCTGAGGACGGTGGAGATGTTTCGCTTCTACAAATGAAGAAGCCTAGAATCAGACAGGTAAAGGGTCTTCTGTAAGGCCTTTTACACCAGAAAGTGGAGGTGCCAGGGTTTGAACCAGGTCTAAGGTGCTTGTTCAGGTAGCAGGTCCAGGCAAGAGTGTTAGACAGACAGCTCAGAAGTTTGGTTGAGGTACTGTATTCTGCTCAGGGAAGATGGATTAATAGCTTGTTGACGAGGCTAAAAAGTAGCAGTGAAATTGCAATCACTTGAAATATTTACAATTAAATGGAAAAGAAAGTGCCCACACCAGAAAGTGTGAGGTATATGGTGCCGATCCTTGAGGGATGCGATGCATTAGGCCCCTGAGTAGGGGCTTTCAGCTCCAATTTCCTGAGCTTCACTCATTTCCTCCTGAGAGGTCAGTGTTATTGCTCTCGAAAGCACCCCGCTGCTGATTGCTTTAGTGATGTGGCAATACCTCCCCTCTTCAAAACGAGAGGAGAAAGTGACATCCGAAGAGCCAGTGGAGAAAGAAAAGACTTCCTGTAGTTTTCTGGGCCCTGATGGAGCATCCAACCTTTTCTGACCTTTGAAGAAAGTTGTATTTCCAAATGTAAAAGGATCAGACTCCCTCATTCATTTATGCTTTGAAGACAAGCAAAGAAGAGGAGATGTTACCTCTATTCTACCACCCAGTGGAAACCACTCTAAAAATAAGGGGTTTTCTTCCGGTTCTCCCCATATGTGTGTACTTTTCTTCGATACCATGCGGTCATGTGCAGTTTTGTTTCCTGCTTTTCTCCCTCAGTGTTATATGACTATTCATATTTTTTGGCATAATTTCATAGTCTGAATAATTTGCCATCGATTAGATGGATTATTGTTTATGTAACCATTCTCTGATGATTAGGTATTTAGGTTGTTTTTAGTTTTTTTTGTTTTGTTATGAAAAATGCCATCGTGGACAGTTTTTGCACCCAATTATCTGACTCTGCGATCATTTCTTTGTGACTCATGATCTTACAGGATTCATGTGCGTTCTTTGAAGCGGCAGAGAAAACTCAGATTGGCACTGACGGGTTGAGGAATTGTATTATAAGGTATGTACCAAAGGTAAAATTCAAACTGAGGCCGAGGAGACAGTCCCAGAATGAATGGCCTACAGGAATGAGATGAAATGAATGGGTTCAAAGAACAGCTTCCCAAAGCCACGTGGGCGCCCAGACCTGTACCCTCCAATGGGGTGCTGTTGGGTCTATGAACCTGCGCTGGAAATCTATGCTTTCCGATCTTAGCTGTGTCTCGGATTCCCAGACAGAAGGAGGGTGGGAGGCTGGAAGAGGAGGAGGAGGAGATACTGAGATTCTGCTGATCTATGAAAATAAATGCGAGAGAAAGATTCCAGACCTTTAGGAACGGTAGGAGGTCGAGTGCATGTGCGGCCAAGTTTTGCATTAGTCTCAAGTAGCAGCTTCTAGCAGTCATAAAGGAACCGCTGTGGTCTCGGGGGTTTGCTACAAAGAACAGTGTCTTTTTGGCTAATATTATTAGCAGATCATTTACCTTTCCAGTTCCCTACAACTTTGATCCTCTCCCAAAGGGAGGGGGATGCAAAACAGGGGAGAGGGCGTGCAAGGGAAAAGGGATTCTGTATTATAAACTTTAAAAGCCATGCCTTTTAACAAAATCACCTCAGGACAGAGGGACAGAACACACAAACCCTGACAGACTTAAAATGCAATCCCTTTGCCCTCCATTGCACCAGAGAAGCACAGCACCCATGAGTCACTTTTCTTGCTAATGGGATGACATATATAATAATATATTGACAACATAAAATAATTGATGATATATAATAATGATAATGCTGTGTTTTAGACTATACTCTGCAACTCATGGATGAACCACTTATAGCAATTAACAAATTTTATAACAGTGACCATAGAAACCAGCAGGAAATTACCTATCTCCCGTGCTCTCTTCTAGTCTTCGTGTATAACCAGGTACATTTTTACACAGTTGTAATGAAAGTGTATGCACAGTTTTGTGTCTTGATTTTTACCCTCACCCGAGGACATACTTATTGATTTTAGAGAAAAGGGAAGGGAGGGAGAGAAACATCAATGTGGAAGAGAAACATTGATCAGCTGTCTCTCACACATGTCTTCCCAGCTGGGAACTGAACCCGCAACCCAGGCATGTGCCCTGACCGGGAATTGAACCTTTGATCTTTCGGTTTATGGGACAATGCTCTAACCAACTGAGTTGCACCAGCCCTACCAAGGCAAGTCCTTTGGCTTCGTCCGATAAAATGGAGAATTTCAAAGCAGGTCTTTCCCTCTCGCTGTGCTGGAGGTCCCCAAATCTATAGTCTTCAGGAGACGTCTCCCAAAGCAGAATCATTTCCAGAGAAGCTGGACTGTAAAACATTCGGGTTGGAAAGACTGAAAGTGGACGGGTGGAATTGCCACCTAGAGTGACGGGTGGGGAGGGCAGGCGTGGGCTGGAGACGGTGTCAGGAAGCCTGATACAGAGTAGATAGAACTGCAGTTATGTGTGGACCAGAGAGGGAGAGCTGGGCTTCTGTCTGGAGCGCGTCACTTGGAGCGCCCGAGTTAAGGACCCCAGCTATTTGGCCTTGTCAACCTGTATCACACCCTCTTAGTTAAGTCTTATTCATTTAAAAATATTTGTTCAAGAACCCACCATGTGCCAGGCACTGTTTTGGGTGCTGGGGATACAGTGGCAAATGAGAGAGGCATGATGCCTACCCTTATGGACACACAAGTAAGGCACAATCTGTGATACAGGAAATGAAAGAGGATGTTGTGACAGTGACTGGTGGGGGAGTGGAGTACCTGAGGTGCTGTGGCTGCAGAATGCTATCTGGAATGTTCTCCTTCTGGGCTCAGCAAGCTATGGCTCATGGCCTATGTTTGTAAATAAAGTTTTATTCGAACACAGCCACACTCATTCATTTAGGTTGTGTCTGTGGCTTTTCTTGTGCTACAGTGTCAGGGTAGTTGTGGTAGCGATTGTATGGCCCCAAAAGCTGATAATATTTACTTCCTGGCCCTTTACAGAAACACTTCACCAAACCCCTCTTCTATATCTATTTCTCCGTGCCCTCTGGTTTCCGATGGGTTTGGCCCAAGGGAATTCCTGGCAGGAGAGCAGAGGGAGGGAGGAGAGTGACGTCAGGGTGTTTTCCCCCTGATTCCCCAGTGCTGAGCTGCCATGAGCTGGTGAATCATCGGACTGAAGGTCACAGCGCCTCTGGGGCAGCCTTCCCTATGGAACTCTCCCTTGGGTTCTAGAGAGCCCCCTGCCCTCTTCCCTCGGGTCTGAGAGCGATGCCAGCCCTCTGTTGCTCCAGGGGGCACTGTGTTCTCCTTTGTGGTCCCCCACACCTTTGTGAATAGTCTTCCCCTGATGTTCTAGTGTGAATGTGCCCATTGAGGCATGCTGGGTCCTTGGCCGATTTCAAGGTCTCTTTGGGGAGGTGACCTTGGAAATCTGATGGCTAAGGAGAAGCCAGTCATTGGAAGAGCTGGGGGAAGAACATTCCAGGTTGCAGGGATAGCACGTGCAAAAGCCCTGAGGTAGAAAAGAACTCAGGATGCTTATGAAACAGAAGGAAGATGAGTTAGGAGAGGTAAGCAGAGCCACACTAGGGCTTTTCCAGAACCAGTAAGACGTCTGGACTTTATTCTAAAAAAATCAGCAGGAAGCTATTGAGGTGTTTGAGGTGTTTTAAAACAGATTTTGATGTGAGCTGATTAATGATCTTGTGTGCTAATCAGTTGCATTAATGAGTTGCCAGATACAGAGAAAATTAATTTGCTTTTGATCCGTGTATTGGCAGGAAGATTTATTTCATGAGCTCCAAGAAGAGTTAGGGACTCTGGCCTTGGGACTGGCAGCAGCCGGGACGGATCTGAGGACCTTACGGTAAGAGTCAGTCCCTTTTCATCTGACTCCCAGCCACTAATCTCCGTGTCTGTGGATCAAAATCCAGGCTCTTGGGGGAGAGAATCTAGCTTCACTCAAGTCTAATGTGCCTTAGGTTTCAATCGAGTGGTGGCCAGTGTGGTAAAGTGAACACATCACCTGTTCCTTGATTTGTTCTCAAATACTGTCAAATGTATGCCTGGTGGTGCCCTATGTGCTGGGGTACATTTAATGATGACACAGACCAACCCGTCCATGCCCGCATGGGCCCTTCGTTCTAAGGGGAAGAGAGCCCCTTCCCCTAGGGGAAAAAGCAAACACGTTATTTCAAAATGCTCCTGTGGGCAGGTTCTTTATCTGGTCACAGTTGTATGTCCAGACACTAAACAGAGGCTGGTGCCAAGGAGGTTTCAATAAACATTGGGCTATGGCACTATTTCACAGAGAAATCCTGTGTATTCTGATGTTCAGCCCCCAAAACATTGGGGTACAGCAGCATTTCATAGAGACCTGTGGCAGAAGAAGAAACAGTCACATGGTATAGTATCCCATGTATGCTTTACCATATACACATGGTAAAGGAGCATCGTATAAGCCCACCTATGTACAAGCCATGTTAGGAGCAGAGGCTCTGAAGTGAGAAAGGTCCTGGATGCACACACGCACACATGCACGCACAGCATGCACACACATGCACACATGCATGCATGCACAGGCACGTACACACACATATACATGTCAGAGAAAGGGGAATTGATGTCAGCAGGCCCCACCCCCTCCAAATGGATGGAATCCGCAGGCATCTTGTGAAATGGCTGTGACAATCTCAACTTCAGGGCCTCGGGTTAACTAACTGTAAAGTCCTTGGGTTTCCTTGTGAATGACCAAACCTCAGTGACCTTCAAAATGGGCTGTTCGCAACTGAGTTGAAGCACTTCAAAATTTGGAGAAGGTGGAACTTTTTTTCTTCCCACAGTCATTCTCTGGGGTTCTGAAATACTCTGTAGCAAAAGCACCCACACTTGGGGGCCCATGAGTTCCAGGACCTCGTTTGTTTGGTCTGGATCTCTGCTACTCTGTAACCTCTGTGGAGAGCCTGATCTTCTTCTTTCCTGAAGCCCCTCCTCCCTGCTCTCTTGTCCTTTTGTCTCTGAGTCCCTGTTCTGTATTCCACCGGTCGGGATGATGACAGACACTTTCACTACGGCACCAACCTCTCCCCAGAAGTTGTGTGCCTGTCACTTGTTCTTGTAAGTGGCAAGGCCCGCATCACTGCTTTTTTTTTTTTCCATTATTTTTCCACAGTCAAGATTTATAACATTTACATTTTGTTCTCTCTTGTATAGAGAAGTGAATTCTTTTGGGCTTTGTCCAGAGGTTAAATTGAAAACATCAATTGATAGTTTCAAAAGTGTTATATGCAGATCACTTACTGTGGAGTCAAGCTGTGTGGTTGGACTTCCCGAGGACTTAACCCTGTGTCGTTGGAGTTGTGTCTTTCAAAGCAATTGTAATTAATAAAAACTGGGAGGAGAGGGTTGGAAGAGGAGCGGACACAGCATATTGCAACCATTTAGCTGTTGTTACTTTTATGATAAACCATCCCATTGTATCTAGTTCATCCAGATTTGGTGTCAGTGTATTAGATAACTTATGTATTTTTTAGAGCTCTCTGATTTCCTCTTCTAATTTGGGCCATTTGTTTTCATGTCCACTGCACAGCTGTCATCCTGGGATTTTTATTGCACTCCTGTCTTAATTGCTGTATTTTCATAAAAACTCTTTATGTTTGACAGGACAAATCCAACTACCTTGCTGTCCTTCAGAATTCTCTCCGCTGTTCTTGGCCCTTTGTTCCTCCTTTTGAAACGTGTTTTTTGGATCCCATGTGCAGAGGCTTGAGTTAATCATAGTCCTCGGTTCATTTTATGTATTTATATTCCTGAGTTCATCATTGGTCCATTCAAAGCCCTGCCATTGTATTATTTGTTGACCCTCCATTCTCATATTCTCACTTCCCTTCCCTGTCTTGCCCACCTGTCCCTGACATAGACACCCCCTCAAAAGCATGTGCTATACATGCCTGGAAACATCTGTGATATATGTGTATCATTGTAAAGTGGATAGTATTGTTCTGTGTGTATATGTGTTTAAATGATACAAAGGATATCATGCAACAGATTATCATTGTTTCTTCCTTTTTAAAGCCACCATTACAATGTCATACAGAACAGTTTCACTGTCCCCCACACCCCCTGTGCTCCACCTACTCATCCCCTTCTACCTTCCTTCAACCCCTGGTAAAATATGCATAGCATGAAGTTTACCATTTTAACCATTTTTCAGTGTAAATCCTGGTACATGCCACAGCATAGATGAACCTTGAACACAATGTGCTAAGTGAAACAAGCCAGACACAAAAGGGCAAACATTGTATGAGTCAAACTTATACAAAGTACCTAAAACGGAGACATTGATAGAAAGAAGATGTAGACTAGAAGCTACCAGGTGCCGGGGTGGGTGGGAGCAATGGAAACTTACCGTTGAACGGGCACAGAGTTTCTGTTTGGGTTGATGAAAAGTTATGGAAATAGACAGTGGTGATGGTTATACAACATGGGAATGTACTCAGTGCTACTGAATTGTAGAATTAAAAACACCACCTTTCTTTTGGGTCACTCTTTCCCTGCTTCGCTTTATAGATGTGTATCATGACATTTAGAGAGGGTAAGTGACCTCCCCAAGGGCACACAGTCCCCGTGATTGCTGCCCAAGTCCCACAACGCTCATGCCAAAGTTTTCTTTTCTCCTTCTTTTCCTCTATGCCTTATCAGCTTGCAACACCTTCTTTTTACTCTCTCTGCTCCCACCCCCCTCTTTCCAATGCACTTTCCTCTGATCAAGAGTTTCTCAGAGCGGCACAGTTGACATTGGGGGCAGGAGAATTCTTTGTTGTAGGGGAGCTGTCCCGTGCCTCATAGGTGCTGATTTGAGAGGCTTCTCTGGCCTCTACCCATTAGATGCCAGGAGCACCCTCATTCCCCGCTGTGACAACCGGAAAATGCCTCCAGATATTGCCTGGTGTCTCTTGGAGGGCAAAGTCACTCCAGCTGGGCATTGCTGCTCTAAAGCAGGGGTCTGTTTTTTTGCTTTTTTTTTTTAAATTTCTACAAGCTCCCCATTGCTGCTGGTTCTGTGGGTTTGTGAAGCACACATTGAATAACCCTGCTCTAAACTACAGCCTAATAAGGTAACCACATCCCCCCTCCGTTTTTGGAGATTGTACATATCACACTTGTAATGTAGAATGACACCTCATTCAGTCCAGCATTTGCTCGAAATTAAATTATGTCCACTCTGCGGAAGACGGGGATTCCAGCATTAAATTTTCAGAAGCGGAGTGCTGCCGTGCGTAGGGACCGTGCATGATCCGTTCTACTTCCTACACTGGGAAAGTTAGAAACCAACTGGATAAATTACAAGGGAACGCTCAGCAGAACCAGTCATTTCATTGTTTGTGTCATTTTGAAAAATAACATGATTTAATGAGCCTCAACTAGGTATTTAGCAAGCACAGTGGGAAAAGTCTGTGGAACAAACACAGTTGAAGGGATTAAGTCCTCATTGTGTTCTTGCAATCCACACAAAGGCCCGGGTGAGCTCAGGCTCTGGCTAGGCAGCCGAACGACCATTTATAATTGCTCAGAGAGCTTCCTGGGAGAGCCGCACATTAGCCAGGGTTTGGAGGCAGCTCCGCGTAGTAGGAGCAGGAAGGGCTGTAATGCTGGTCTAAATGTCTTCAATTAGACGTGAAGGGGTGGGCTTCCTCCCACAACCCAGCGAAGAAGCTCTTCTTGTGCTCCTGGGGAATTTTCACGCATCAAGCACTAAACATTTCCTGGATCTTTTTGGCTAATGCAGATACAACATGCTCCTGTTAAGGGGGAAATGTACAGTTCTTTTGAAGAGTGAAAATGGATTTTTAAAAATACAGATGAGATAAGATTTGACTTTGGGCGGTGGGCACACGGGTGATATACAGGTGATGTGCCATAGAAAGGTACATTTGAAGCCTATGTAATCTTACTAACCAGTCACCCCAATAAATTTAATTAAAAAAAGAAAAGAAACTGTAGAACCACACTGAGTAGAGCCCATGTTGGACCCTTTTCTTTCTTTTCTCTCCCTTCTCCCCATCAACTGTCTCCTCTCCCAAGCTCCCTCTGCCTCTTTCTCTTCTTTCTGTCCCTTTGATCTTTTCGCGAAGTGGACGTAAGGAGGCATACCTACTTTCTTTTGTTTTGTGGTTTGCAGTGTGAGTTGTTCTGTCTGCTTGTTTTCCTTACAGGACCCGGAACATAGCAGCAGAGTTCCGGGAAGTGGGATGTGAAAGAGTTTATCAGCTGTGAGGGTTTTCAACCATTTGGTATTGATTTACCATCTTAAATAACCCTTTTGAAGTGTGAAGTTCAGTGCCATGAAGCACGGTCACATGGCTGTGCAACTGATCCCCAGAACTTCTCCATCTTGCAAGTCTGGACTCTACTGCCCCTCCCCCCGCAGCCCCCGGCAGCATCTGTTTGGCTTTCTGTGTGGATGAGTTTGACGACTCTCGATGCTTCATGTAAACGAACTCATACAGCATTTGTCTTTTTGTGACTGGCTTATTTCAGTTAAATGTGATGTCTCCAAGGTCCGTCCATCTTGTAGCATGTGTCAGAATGTCCTTCTTTTTAAAGAATGAATAATATTCTCGTGTGTGTACGTACCAAATGCTTATCCATCCGTGCACTGATGGACACTTGGGTTGCTTCCACCTTTGCTGTGGAATAAGCTGCTGTGAACATGTCTGTCCACATTTCTCTTTGAGACCCCGCCTTTGCTTCTTTCAGCTGCATACCAGAACTGGAACTGCTGGGTCCGGTGGCAATCCCATTTTTAATTTCCTTTGAGGAACTGCCATACTTTTTTTCATAGTGGTACACCATTCTACCACCATCCATACCTAAGGGTTCTGGTTTTTCCACGTCCTCACCAGTACTTGTTATTTTCAGTTTCCTTTTCTCGTAGCCACTCCAGTGGGTGTGAGGTGAAACCTTATTGTGGTCGGTATGTTTTGGTCACGTGCCTGGCACTGTGCCCTGTCCAGGCTTGGAGCTTGTGGGTGTAAAACACATACAAATGATGAACTAGTTGTACACATTGCTTCAGAGGAGAAGTTATAGGGCTGGGGTGGAGAGCCTGACTAATTCCTGGACCAGGGGCATCTCTTAAAGACAAGGTAGCTCATGCCCATGCATCCCCCTTGGATGGGGAACTTTTCACGCTGCTGCCTTAAGAGGCTTCTGGGGAGGTAGCCTTTTGGCTGCTGATTTCGCAGAGGCCCACAGGTCCTTTCTGAGCACACAACAGCTCTGGGGACTGGGACTTGCCAGACATCTTCATAGGTCTTTAAAGAGCTCTTCCCCTTTCCAACAGTTGTCCATCAATGAATGGCAGTACCTCCTGGCCGGTTGCCTGTTAAATCAGTCTCTCCCCTACAGAGAGTCACCCCTGGCCAAGTGTTCCCTTGCTGGGAAGGATGCTCTGGTGACTCAGGGCGACCTGGATTTCTGTGATACCCTTTGCCAACTTGTGACCAGAAGGTGCAACGTCCTGGGGGTGGAGGGAGATCACAGTGAATGGGGCCAGGTGAGGCGGCTGGATGCTGTTGTGTTTGGGTGCATTTTCTGTCCCTCTAAGACTTTCTTTTATCAAGTGCCAAGATTGGACTTGATGATCCGTCTTGCTTGGGATTTGGAGAGTTTGAGAGGAGGTGGCTAGGGCAGCTGTCGCGACACTTTCTTAGATAAGAGACAGATATGACGGGTGGTGTCATCGGGTGGCAGCAACCACAGGCATGCTCAGTTTGGGGGAACGTGGCTGCAATCCTGACCTCTTCTTTCCCACTCATCAAAGTCCACTGGAAAGCCAAGTTGGAAGTGCAATGTTATGATAGGGAAGCATGCTTACTAATAGAATCTGAAGCTTAGCACATTCTCAAAAGCATTTGCTGTTTTAAATTATTATTATGTGTATTTTAGGCTCCACTTACAGTCTGGGGTAGGCAGGCAACGCTGTGTGGACCACATCCAGCCCGCCACCTGTTTGTGTATAACCTGTAAGCCAAGAATGGCTTCTCATCTTGTAAGTAGTTGGAAAGCACAGAGGAATACTCTGTGTCTTGTGAAGATTGTTTGCCATTCAGACGCCAGTGTCCGTGAATAAACCTTGATGGGAACACAGCGATGCCTGTTTGCCTACGTTACCTGTGACTGCTTTCACGCTACAGTAGCACAGCAGAGCAGTCGCCACGGACATCCCAGGACCCACAGAACTGCAGATGTTTATTGTGCGGCCATTTACGGAAAGAAAGTTTGCTGGCAATTTTCAGACTGTCATCTTTATTGGAATCCACTTCGTATTTGTATGTGTTTGTTGAATAATTGTCCTCCCTGTGATGGGCATGGTGCTCACAATTGTCACTCTAGACCTGGATATGGAGCGACAGTTTGGGTGAGTGCACTGTAACGCCGATGTCCGGCGACTCTCCACCTCCCATGAACGATCGCGCTGCAGCTGTTGCTCTCTTTTCCTGGCTGATCTACTGGAATCGCCAGGCTGCCCTTCCGAGGCATTTTCAGGGGGTGGTTCCTGAGCAAAGCTTCCCTGTTCCCCATCCGTGTTCTAAGGGTTTTCCTCTGGGCTCCAGCTCCTGAGCTCTCTGTGGGGCATGTCTCTTTATGGGGTGCGTAGAAGTCTGGGAGCAAGGAGAATGTATCATAGAAAGGCTGGGGCCCAGGACCCTGAATCCCAACTGCATGTGGCCTAGAGCTCGTTGCTGCCCTCGGGACACGGCAGTTGCTGCCCCCCATCTCCTGCCACCATGGGGTTGGCCTGTTTCCCATAGTCAGTGATGCCTTTGACCGTCTTCCCCCCAAATCAGGTCAAAGCCACCCACTTCGTTCCAGAACGAGGAGATTCCTTCCTTCCCTGCTGATGCAGAAATGTCTTTAGAGTGAAGCGTCTGCCCTCAGTGGAGACCTTTGCAGAAGGGGCCTTTGCTCCTCCTTTGCTTCACTCAGAGGCATCCACAAGTGATTTTCCCCAAATCACAGAGAAGTCCCCCTCTTCTCGTGATGGACTCAACCTCTGTCTGAGGGGCAACTGAAAAAATACTGATGGCTTTAAAAGAGTGGTTTGTCTTCCACTTAAGCCTCCAAGATGGTACAAATGTCAGGGCCCAGCTTCACAGCATGAATGAATGAGTGAATGTGGCAAAATATAATCTATATAATTTTAAATAGCATATATAATGTATGTTGTGTATAACATACACTTTTTTCTATAGCCCATCATATAGTAAAACATATTTACTGTATATAGTAAATTACATACTAAATTACTATAAACATTAAACTAGTTTAAAAACTTTGGCACTTTATTGTCAGTTACCCGTGACTGTTACCGATAGGGATTCCGACCCAGGGGTAGTCAGTCTCTGGTTCAGAACTGACTGAAGCTGAAAGCAGGTGCTGATGCCCAAGGACACAGGATGAATCTCTAAGTGGGCAACTGGGCTTTTCTCCATGCCTGCCCACAGTCTGGCTTCCTGCTCCAGCTTCAGCTGGCCCCGGTGTCCCCAGGATTGGGGACAAAGGAGGTGAGGGGGTAAGGATAGGACAGCTGGGGGTACAGATTGGTGACATCGTCTTCCTGGAAACATTCGTGCAAGTGTATGGCCTACTGGCAGCAGGTCATTCTGGGTCCCTGAGTCTGGGGGGGTGCCGTGGTGTCAATAACATCACCTGTGCTGAGCGGGTGCAGATGGACGAAGCGGGCGCCCAGGAAGCTGGAGGAAGGCAAGAGAGGCATGGGGAGGGTTCGAGGGCCGAGCAAAGCATTTTGATGCTGCACCGGTGGTGTCTGGTGAGCCGCTGACCACGAGGTCCTTCCAGGGACAGCAGCCATGACGGAAGAGCTGCAGCGTGGCAGGGAGCTGGTGACGGCAGTGGCAGTGGCAAGAGAGTGCCTGCTTGTGGCTCTCCACTTTGCTGTCTTTTTCTTATGATGAAAGTCATAAGTTCATGGTGTATGTTTAAAAAATATAGGTGAGAGAAAAAAAAATTGAATCCAATCCCCGAGAGTTTTCATTAAAAAAATTTATGGAGCTTCTCCTGAAGGGAGGTTCTAGATTCTGGGAATAGAGGGATAATGGAACAGACTTCCTCCACCCTAGAATTTATAAGCAGCTGAATAAACGAGTAAGATTTTTTCAGAAAGTGATAAAGGCAGCGAAGAAAAGAAAACAAGAGCCAGAGTAATTTGGTACAAGGCGAGTTTAGCAAGAGATGATTTATTCTTCGTGTTTTCATGGGTGAGCTTTTCAAGGCCTCTCCCCTCGTAGCTGCCCCTTCCTTTCCCTCCCGATCTCGTTCGGTACCGTCTCTCTAAAAATGGGATCCTGATGAGCATTCTGTGCTGCAGTCTCCTTCTGTCCACTTAATATATTGTGAACATCTTTCTGTTTCATTATTTATTCACCTGCATCTTTATTTTATGGCGGCAGAGCAATGTATCATGTAGGCTGGACCACACTCCTGTGTCCCTTGGGGGAGCACATGGGCTGCTCAGGTTGCTTCCAGGGCACTGAAGGGTGACGGCCCTGGGGTCTGTCCTCTTCCTTCCATCGTCACCGGCCCCTCCCTGGCTCTGGCTGGCACCGCCCCTCACGTGGGCCATTGAAATAGGCTTCTAATGAGTCCTCAGACTCCATCTTACACTCTTCAGGCCAGACTTTATATTTGTGATCACGTCACTTTTCTTCCCCCGAACTGTCATTGGTTCCCTGTGCCTACGCAATACAAGCCAAACACTGTGGCTTCATTGCTTTTGGGTTGGGTGTGAGTAAAAGTGCACAGCTTAGTAAGTATGTGAAAAGACGCTCAACACTCTTAGCCCCTAAGGAAGTGCAAGTCAAAACCACATGAGGTACCACTTACTGAGTGCTAGGATGGAGAAATACATTGTATATATGTGTGTGTGTATATATATATATGTGTGTGTGTATATATATATATGTGTGTGTATATATGTATGACATACACATCAAATACATATAGTAGAATATATAATATATATAAAATGGAATTTATATACACACAAACACACACATATATCTGTGTTTATATGTAGCTGTAGATTTATGTATAACGGAGCGTAATAAGTGTTGGCAAGGATGCAGAGAAATTGGAACCCTTATACATTGTCTGTAGGAAAATAAAATGGAGCAGTCTTTGTGGAAAACAGTTTGGCAGTTCCTCAAAAAGCTAAACTTAGAATAACTATACAGCTAAGCAATTCCACTTCCAGGTCCATACCCAGAAGAACTGAAAACAGGGACTCAAACAGATACTTGTATGCCGGGATTCACTGTAGCATTATTCACAATAGCCAACAGATGGAAACAAGTCAAGTGCCCACCAACAAATGAATCAGCACAATGTTCTGTGACGGAGTAGTATTCATTCATACGAACGAAGGCAGTCCTGGTCAATGCTATAACACGAATGAGCTGTGAAAACCTTACGTTAAGCGGTATAAGCCAGACACGAAAGGACAAATATGTGATCCCATTCATTTGAAATATCCGCATGGGCAGATTCGTAGAGACAGAAAGTAGACGAGAGGTTACCATCTACACGGGAATGGGGAGTTACTGCTCCGTGGTAGAGTTTCTGTCTGGAGTCTTGAAAAAGTTTCTGGGGTGGTGATGGCTACAGAGCGGTGTGGATGTCGCTAATGCCAATGAATTGCAGTCCAAAAATGGTTACCGTAGCAAGTTTTAGGCTATGGATATTTTGCCACAACAAAACCAAACCATACTGGATGCTCGTCCATCCTGCCTCCCCG
>PVJI01012320.1:0-52126 GCA_004026765.1 Micronycteris hirsuta | reverse complement strand
ATTTAGTTTTCCTGTGTAGCATTGTAAGACTAGACTCTGGAGTCATGATTAGGGTCTAAATCCAGTCTTCCTGTACCAGCTCTAAGACTATGAGAGCTTAGCCGTCCATTTCCTCACCTGTAAAATGGAAATAATAGTGCCCTCATCACGGGGTTGTGTGCCGAGACAGTAACTAGAGATAGGCAAAGCCCTTGCCTATCTTGTCAAGACCAAATTTCTAATGATTGGCAGTACCTAGCACATAGAAGTTCAATTATTTGTTGACTAAATGAATGATTTTTTTTTTTTTTTTTTGCACCAAGATGTGGCTCAGACAAAGAGGGGTGTCGGTGGAGTGGAGCACCTCAATCAAAGGCCCCTGGGTAGGAGTTCAGAGTCTGGGGAGCAGCTACTCCTGGGAAGCCAAGGCTTCTGTGGGTGGGAAGGGGACAGTGGTGAGCTGGGCCAGAGGGGACCCCTGTCCCTAGCCCCCACACAAAAGGGAGAGAAGATAAGAGTCAAGCTCAAGCCTGTGCCCACACTTCCTGTCCTCAACTACACGCTGCAGCGAGGGCTTGCCCCAGCTACGGAGGAACACTACACAGCAGCACCGCAGCTTCCCTGCGCCCCCTACTCCCACGGCCCCTCACCCCTCCCGTCTGGTGGTCAAACCTGGCACTTCTCTCCACCCTCAGGGGCTGGGGCAGTTTCGGGAAGGGTGGGAAAACCTGCTAAACAGGGTGGCCGAAGCCTGAACCGGTCGGACTGGGCGGTCACATCTCCCCCTCAGAAGCTGGGTCTCTCGCCTGGTCCACAGAGCAGAGGCAGAAGCCTCACAGGATCAAACATTTTATTACGCTGTGGGTGGACTGGGGCCTATGGGAAGTGGGGGGCTGGTGGGGGTGTGGTGCCGGGGAGCCCTGGGAGTGCAGGGAGGACGCGGCAGCTCCGGCTCCATGTGCCAGGCCAAGCTGGGGCTCATTCTTGGGGGAAGGTAAAGCAGCAGCAGAGGCCAGAGAGCCACTTTCCACAGCTCTCTCACCCAGCCCCACAGCATTAAATAAACAATAAGAACTCTGTACAGCGCAAAATACATAGGGAGGTCCTTACCCCAGCTCTGGCCTGTGCAGAGCAGGAGGGGTGGCTCTGGAGGTCAGGGGTGGCCTCCAGCTCCCGACACCGCCCAGGCCCCGTCCCAGCACCACGGTGCAGGGCAGACAGTTTTGAACAGGAAACGAACCTCCAACTTCCTCTTAAATCCTAGGCAAGGCAGGTCCATCTATATGCAGAACTCCTGGCTCATAGTTTCTCTGCTCCTCTCAGACACGGGAGTTTTCTCAGGAACAAGTGGCCTGAGCTTAGCTGAGACATCTCTGGGAGGGACTAGAGCCCTGGCCTCTGAGGCGGAGAGGCCTGGGAAACAGGCAGGAAGGGTCTGGTCCCAAAGTCTTTCCCAGTCTAGGCCTCCTTGGTAAGGAGGAAGCAGGGCCAGAGGAGAGCTGGCAGGAGCCTGTGAGAGCCCTAGGCCAAAGGGCCGAGGCAGCCCCAGGCTCAGAGGGGCCGGGTGGTGTGGTTATAGACCAGGTGTTCTGTGTCCTCGGTGGTGGAGACCGTGGAGCTGGCCGGGGTAGGGGGTGGGGGGTGGCGGTGGCCATGGCGGTATCTGTGGACACTCTTTCTCTGGTTCTTGAAGAAGTAGTACCCCAGGACGGCTACCACCACCACAATGCAGGTGACCAGGAACACAGCAATGGTCATCTCCACGGAGCCTGGGGGAAGAAAGGGCAGAATGAAGAGCTCCTGGGGCCTGCTCAGGCTCTGTACCCACCCCCAACACTGCATCAAAAAGATCAAGTCAAACGAATGTCCGATGTGGAAGGACCACCAGCACAGGAGCAGCTGAACCGCTCCATCTGTTGGGAGCTCAGTGAGACAGACTCTGCTGGGCCTCAGGTCCCAGCTCCAGGCGGCTCCACGAGCAGCTGGTTTGGAGAAAGGCCTGGGACTGACGGCAAATGTTTAGCACACACTCTGCTGGGCTTCCGCCCCCTGCCACGGCAGGCATCACTGCTGCTTGTGACTCTGCCTTCTAGCCAGCCTCCCGATCCCTCTCAACACAGAGTTAGGCAGTCACGACCAATGGCGTGGAGTCAATCCTTGAGCTGATACTACTCATCGGTAACAGGGCAGTCCAGGGCTTACCTGTGTTGGTAATGGGGCTTTCCCGCCGCAGACCGAATACATCCTTCTCTACAAAATGAATGGGGAAGACGAGTCAGTATTAAGCACTGACACTCAGCTCCTTCCCAGTGCCCCAGGCTCCCCGCTGCCATCCTCTCCCACCCCCATTTCAGGCACTCTGAGGACTCAGTGTGACCAGCCCAGGCTTTGGGACCAAGCAGAGTGCTCTAGCTAAGCCTCTCCCCTTCCCATCTCCCACCCCCTCCAACGCCCTGCTCACTGGAGATGCCACGACAAGACTCAAGACACTGCTGCTCCTCTTCGAAGTTGTTCTTGTTGCCATAACAACCGCCATAGGTAAAGCGGGCGCAGTGTTCAGTGAAGGGGTTGTAGTACCAGCGAGGGATGCTCTCCTTGCAGTTGCCTGTGTCTGGCATGTCCACGCAGTGCCCTGGAGGGTGAGATGCAGGCAAAGGGGTGAGAAAGCCCATGGGGCCTTCCTGCTACCATCTACCTGGCTCCCCGCGGTTGCTGCCCGCCACCTCCCGACCCGCATCACACTGGGGAAGGCTGTGGTCAGTGAGCGCCTCAGGGCCCAGGAACATCTGGCCCATCCACGCTGTTCCCAGAAGCAATAAAGAAAAATCTTGACCAATGTTTTCAGGCACAGAAGTAAACCACTCTGACTCACAGAACTATTTCTTTTCCAAACTTCTCTCGGCTTTTCTGACTCTGTCAAAGTCCCGGTTTTCTCTCCTGCACTGGGTGATCTATCTTTTAACAAGAGAATGCCCTGGCTGGTGTGACTCAGTGGATTTGAGTGCTGGCCTGCAAACCGAAAGGTTGCTGGTTCGATTCCCGGTCAGGGTGCGTGGCTGGGTTGCAGGCCAGGTACACAGTTGGCGGCATGTGAGAGACAACTGATGATCAATGTATCTCTCACACATCGATGTTTCTCTCCCTCTCTTTCTCCCTCCCTTCCCCTCTCTCTAAAAGTAAATAAATAAAATCTTAAAAAAAGACAACAACAAGACTGGCTCAGGGTTTAAGCCTTGGCAGGCACCCATGCACGGCTAAAATTTGTTAACATTGTTTTGTTATGTTTAATAGTCAATCTCAAGTTGTGCCATGTAATAGTGAATTTCCATTCATAGTAGAGCTGTGAAATTTCCTTTTGGACACATTAAATTAAAAGAGTAATCGATTAATAAAACAATATTCAGTCAATGCCATCTCAGTGACACGTGGACATGACTAAATTTCTGAAGGTGTTAAGAGGCTGACTATGCTTGGGAAGCAGAGCCCAAGAAGGGCGCTAGGAGCCCGCTCTGGCTCTTTCTGCCCACGGCCTGGAACACACAGCAGGCCCTACCAGCACGCTGATAGCATGCGTGAGGATGGCAGTGCCAGCATCTGCCCTCACCCAGAGGGCCTGGGGGGGATCTCACCTTTGTCACTGGGGAAGTGGAAGTTCTGGAGCTCCTCGAAGCCTCTGGTGTCTGCAAAGATGACCGATCAGAGGCACAGGGGCACAGGCCTGACAAGAGTCTCCCAGGGGTGCAGGGCGTCCGGGCGGTCAGGACCTCCCCCTCTGCCGCCCACCACCCCTCAGCCCCCCAGGCCTCACATTTTTCACAGGCGGCCTCATCGGAGGCGTCAGGGCAGTCGGGAGTGCCGTCACACTCCAAAAAGCTGTCGATGCAGCAGCCATTGCTGCAGTGGAACTCAGTGGCATGACAGGCACCAGAGCACACTGGATGGGGGTGAAATGGGGGGGCAGGCCATGCTCCAGCAGAGGCCGGCAAGCACCGAGGGTCCCTCACTACCTGGCCCTCTCTACCCCAGCACGGCATCATGAGGCGTCTCCTCTTTCCCCACCTGTCCCGCATGAACCCTTCCACACACAAAGCGGGCAGGTCCTGATAGGAGGCTGCTGGGCTGCCCAGGGGTGCGGTGCCTGCAGCCCTTCTGCACACTAGGAGGGCAGGAATGGGCTGGGCAAGAGCAGCCTGGTCGAGCACACGGACACGGTCTGGGCCGGGGATGTGGAAGAGGTGAGGGGACTAGGAAAAGGAATAGAGCCCACCTGTATGATGCCTTTCCTTGGAGGGGCCTAAAAAGAGAAAACAGAAGAGAGAGGAGACAGAGCCAGGCCCCAGCAGGGATGAGCTGATGGGGGGCAGGGGCCCTGGGAGTTTGGGGCTCTCATGCCCACCTCCCTGACTGGTGAAGGGAAACCACCCACCCTGGGGGAAAGCTCACCCGAGCCCCAAAGCTGCCGAGCAAAGGCCCACCTTGCACATCGAAGCAAGCTAACTTGCACTCTTCCTCCCGCAGGTAATTGTTCTTGTTGCCCGAGCAACCTCCATAAACAAAACTCTTGCAGATCTGTTCTTTGGGGTCATAGTACCAGCGGGGGAAGGAACCACGGCAGCGGCCCACCTTTTTGGTTACCAGGCAATATTCTGTGGGGAGGGAAGCATGTGAGTCGGGCCTACGGGGCCAACGACAGAGGGGGTGGCTCCAGGTGCTGCCTCCCCACCCCCCTTACCTTCTGTCTGCCTGGTGGAGAGAACGGTGACTGTGATGTTGGCCATGTTCTCTGGCTGGTTTGAGCTGGCCAGTGTCAGCTGGAACAGGTAGGTGCCTTCCTTGAGTCCCCATAGCTCCACCTGGTCCGAATCATTCCTCTGTGCATAGGAGAGGCTACTTGGCTGGGACTCCCTGACGCCCGTTGAGCCACCCCAGGCCCTCCCAGCCACACAACCCCCCAGGGAGAAGAGAGCTGAGGTGGGTTCAGGGCGCCAGACCAGTGTCTCACCTCTACCCTGACGTCCGGGTCACCCTGCAGTAGGTGCCAATCTGTGTTCTCCACACCCTTCAGCACCAGGGGCTCCTGGGGCTGTACCTTCAAGTCTATGCCTGCCCAGAGCATGGGGGTCCGGGACCCTGGGGGGAGGTGAGGTAAGGTCAACTCTTGCTGAACAGCCCGGACCTCTCCCGGGGGGAGGGGGCTATGTGGGCACACCTAGACCAACCCGGAACTTGGGAGCCAGCGTGGGGCACAGGTGGGAACCCACAACTAAGTCATCTTCTTGCTCTCTGTTTATATACAGTATGTCTTTGGACAATTAAAGACCTTTTTATGTTGTAAGACTCACTTTCTGAAATAAATTACTGTACAGCATGTGCCATCTGATCTGATTTAGGCAAAAAGTATTATCTATTTTAGGGGAAGCTTATTCCTATCTTCTACAATAAGTAGGCCTTGTGCTAAAAAAATTAAAGTAATAATATTTTTGAAAAGCCAAATAAGTAAATATGGAATTAACCCCCATCACCCCTCTCTCTTTCTGCTGCCCAACTGCTGCTGATAGAGACCTAAGCGCAGAGTCCCCAGGCAGCAACGCGGCCAGTCTTGGTGTCCCTGGGTGAGTGGCCACAGGAAGAGGGTGCCTCTGCCACCTCAGACAGACTCTGCCCGAGGGAACCGCGCCCTCCCTCAACCTGACAGAGCCTCTGGGGAGGGGCTGGAGAGAGAGCCGAGCACACAGCGGGGTTCCTGCCTGTAGTGGGTTGAATGACGGTCCCCCAAAACGTAAGTCCATGTCTAACCTCCAGACCTCACGCCTGTGAACGTATTTGGAAAAAGGGTCTTTGCAGAAGTCATCAAGTTAAGCATTTCCACACAAGATCGTCCTGGATAAGCCAAATGCAGTGACAACTGCCTTTATAAATCAAGGCAGAAGAGAAGAACAGAGTGACGGAAAAAAAGGCTGGGTGAAGGCAGAGGCAGAGACTGGAGTTAGGCAGCCACAAGCCAAGAAGCCCTGGTGCCACCAGAAACTGGAAGACGCAGACTCTCCTCTAGGGCTGCCAGAGGGAGCGCGGCCTTGCTGACACCTTGATTTCGGACTTCTGGCCTCCACAACCGTGAGACAATACATTTCTGTTGTTTTCGGACACTCAGTTTGTAGTCATTTGTTGCGGTGACCATAGGAAACTGGTGCTGCCCGCGAGGGGATCGCAGTCCAGTTCCGCAGACAAGCCCAACGACCGGCAGCAGCGCGGGAGAAAAGCCCAGCCAGGGGAAGCGCCGTGCGGCCTGCGCAGGCCGCGGGGCGGCTGGGCATCCGGAGACGGGAGAGCCTCTGAAAAACTAGAAGAGTAAGGGAAGGTTCTTCTGGAGAAGGGAGAAATCATTTCTTTATTCTTTTATTTTTGTTTTTATTTGTTTGGTCGTGGGAAAGAATGTGCTGAGCTGTTGGTGACAACAGAAAACGTGAGGAGCCAAAGCAAGGAGCTGGGGATTTTCAAGGCTGGTTTGGTGAAATGAAGAAGAGCAGCTGGCCTGGACAGACCCCAAAGTGCCCCGAATGCTGGGCCAGGGCATGTGGACACAGCAGGAGTGACATCCAAGTGTTTAAAACAACGGGCACGGGCTGGCCGTGAGAAGCGGCGCAGAGTCCTAGCAGCCCTGGCTGCAGCTGACATTGACCTTCTAGATGCGGGATCGGAGTCCAGGAGTGCTGAGGCAGGGGCCAAGGGCCTGGCTGGGTAGCAGGGCCACTCCTGAGCTCCAGACAATAGCTGTTTACCATCTGTGTGGAATGATTTCTACGGGACAAGAGGCATGGAGAGTGGACTGGTGCAGTGGGCCAGGACAGAAAGATGCAGTGGAAGTGCTCCGAACTAAGGGACGGCCGAGGGGATGGACAGGAGAAGGCTAGCGACGATGCCGGGCGGACGCTGCAGGCCTTCGTGCCTGACGGGCACTGGGACCCGTGGAGGAAGGGCAGGGAACAGGCAGACGGGACACCAGATCTGGAGGGAATGTGTGAGTTCAGTCACAGAGAAGGTAAATCTGAGGGAGGTAAGACCACCCAGGGGGGAGGTATACAGTGGGAGCTCAGAGAGGCCAGGGCTGGAAACATATCTGGAGTTGTAATTTTTTTTTTTAGATTTTATTCCTTATTTTTAGAGAGGGGAGAAGGGAGAGAGAAAGAGAGGGAGAGAAACATCGATGTGTGAGACACATCGACCAACCAGTTGCCTCTCGTAGGCCCCCCAACTGGAGACCTGGCTCACAACCCAGGTAAGTGCCTTGACCGGGAATAGAACTGGCGACCTTTCAGTCTGCAGGCCGGGGCTCAATCCATGAGCCACGCCAGCCAGGGCTAGAATCATAATTATTAACAAAGCTGCCACTTGTGGGATGTACACTCGGCTCCATGCTGTGTGCTCACCCTCGTCGTCTGCACCATGTAGTGTATTTTCAAATGGTTGGAAAAAATCAAAAGAATACAAGAATACTACTTTGTGACAGGTGAAAAGTACACGGAATTCAAGTTAGTGCCCAAACCAGCCCCTCCTGCTCAGTTACCGTTCCGGAGGGCTGCTCTCACCTCGCAGCCGCAGGACCGAACAGCGGCAACGGAGACTGCACGGTCCACGGAGCCTGAAATATGTGCTGTTGGACACTTTACAGAAAGTCTGCTCACCCTGAGCTACATCACCCACCTTCCAAGCACCCTGCCACACTGCGTTCTCATCCTCCTTCCAGAGGAAGAAACGGGCACCAGAGAGGTTCCATGACTTGCCCACGGTCCCTGAGTTTCTATACTGCAGAGCTGGGATCTGAACCCTACTCTGACTCCATAGCTCATTTTCTCTCCAAAATACCACGCTGCAGGCCACCCTCCTGCTTAGAGGTATAATTTTGACTGCTTTTACAATTTTGGGGTATTTGGGGATTTTTTAAAAAATATTTATTTTTAGAGAGAGGGGAAGGGGAAGAGAAGCATCACTGCGTGGTTGCCTCTCACATGCTCCCAACTGGGGATCTGGCCCGCAACCAGGCATGTGCCCTGACTGGGAATCGAACCGGCAACCCTTTGGTTTGCAGGCCAGCGCTCAACCCACTGAGCCACACCAGCCCGGGCTTGGGGCTTTTGTTTTTAATTTAGGTAATACATGTACATGATGTAAAATTCAAAAAGTACAAAAGGGTAGTGAGAATTAAGTTACCTCTTCTCCTTAACCCCCAGGTTCCTCTTTCCAGAGGCATCTACTCTTAGTAGTTTGTGTGTGTGCATGTGTGTGTGACTATCAACAGAGATGGTATTGGACTCGTAAGCATACAAGTTCTTCTTGTTTTTCTCATAATATATCTTGAGAATAATTCCACAGCAACACAAAGAGTTTCTTTTCTTTTTCATCTTTGGTTGCATATTACTCACTCTGTAAATACATCATAATTTGTAACTTATTTAACCAATCCACTAGTGTCCTCTTGATTTGGTTTTCCTTCCCTCCCTCCTTCTCTTCCTTTTTTCTTTAAAGATTTTATTTATTTATTTTTAGAGAGAAGGAAGGGAGGGAGAAAGAGAGGGAGAGACATATCAATGTGTGGTTGCCTCTCACGTGGCCCCTACTGGGGGCCTGGCCTGCAACCCAGGCATGTGTCCTGACTGGGAATTGAACTGGTGACCCTTTGGTTCACAGCCCACGCTCAATCCACTGAGCTACATCAGCCAGGGCTTCCTTCCTTCTTTTCTAACAAATAAACCATGCTGCTTTGGGGTTTATTATTATTGTTAAAATATAAGCACAGTACCCAGTCATAGGATGTGTGAGCAGACACCACGATCTTTCCCATTCTTTGCTGTTACAAGCAGTGCTGCAGTGAACTAGGGGCCGGTACGCTGTTCTACACACGGGTGAGTACAGCCACCTAGCGAATTCCCGCGAGCGAACTTGTGTTGTGGTAACCTGCATTTATGGTTTCGACGGATATTACCAAACTGCCTGCCACAGAGGCTCTACAGAGCGTATGTTCAATGCACGAGAGAGTTCAAAGGAAGAAGAGAAGGCAAAGAAACCAGAACAGCTGGCCAGCGGCTGAGTCACAGGGATTCCTCCTTGATAAGGCAGAGAAAGCAGATAGAACTGGGGACTCACGAAGGGTGGTTACAGACAGGTGAGAAGACCGGGACACCCAGTGACAGCAAAGCGACGGGAGGGGAGCGCTCGCACAGAGATAAACATGTCAGACTGGGCAGAGGGCTACAGGAATGAGAAAAGGGACTCCGGTGTCCAGAGGCCGAGGGGAAATAAAACCGGGAGAGCAGGAAAGGAAAGTGTTTGTCTGGAACCGCCCCCCAGTCCAGTAGCTTGGCTGGAGATCAGGAGGCCAAGAGGGCCCAGCCCTGAGGTGACCTCTGCAACTCAAAGCGAAAGTGGCAGTGAGCTGCGAGGGGCCCATTCCACCCTCCTTGCATTTCACAGAACGTAGTCAGCCCTGTGAAAGGGGAGAGAAGACAGACTGCTCGGAGGCAGGCTGCCGAAGAGGCAGACAGGCCAGCCCGACAGGCACCCACAGTGGAGGTGGCAGGCAGAGTGATGTGTCAGACTTTGGGCCAAATTAGTAATGTCCACCCCCACACAACTGGTCGACCCTGGTCCTCTCCAAGCCCCAGTGCTCAGGAGCAAGAGGCAGATGACCTGTCTGACCACTCCCTTCTTCCCACCCCAAGAGAGCAAGGGCCAGAGTGGTAATAAAGCCAGCCCCTCCCCCAGCTGCCAGGCCCCAGGACCTCTCCAGGCAAACACAGACTCCACCTCTGAAGCCACTCCTCCAACGGAAAGCGGGAGAAGGTAGGAAAAGAGGAAGGAGCACCGTGCTGAGGAGGCCACAGGAATCCGGACTGAACTGGCCTGGCTGCAGGCAGGGAAAGGAGAACAAACAAACCCACCCCGGAAGGATTCTCTACCTCATACAAGAATCAAAGGTTTAGAAGCCCTAAGCACCTGCCCACCTTGCCTGACATAATGGCTTTCTCCTGCCCTCACCCACCTCCAGCCTCTCCAGGGGACTCAACTGAGACTGGATTCCTTCACACCACACAGCTTCTCCCACTCCCCAAAGCACTGCAGCACCCCGGAAACGGCCCGGAGCTCACACTCGGTCCACGCCCTCCCCAGCTTCCTACAGGCCCAGGAAATCCCCACTCCATCCTGTCTGGTGCTCAGCAGGCCAGTCTGGGGGTGGGCAGCTTTGCAGTGAGGAAGGCCGATTCCGAGACCACGTGGCCCATCCAGCTCAGCTCCCTGACCAGACCCCAGTGTCTCGGGCACTGGTCGGGAGTGGGACTCAAGTCAATTAGCGTCATCGCCACCTACGCTGTTTGCTACTTCCTGTGGAACAGGCTCAGCTCCTGGCCCAGTGGGATTCGGTGGCCCAGCCTGGCCCAGAGATGGTGCCCCCTCCTGGAATCCCCATCCCAGTCACCCAGGAGAGCTCCTCGAAGGAACAGGGAGAAGTGTGGGTCCTTAACTCAGGAGAGAGGCTAGTCCAGAAAAGGGCCGGAGAGGACAGTCGCTTCTCCACTCTCCAGAAATGAGACTACCCCAGACCCGGACCCAGCCCAGTCCTGGCTCCTGGGCTCCCCAGTCTCTGGCTGGAAGACAGGTGTCTTCCAGAAAGGTGGTCTTGTGTGGAAAAGAGCACAGGACTTCTGGAGGTCCTGCCTGGGGCTGAGTCCCAGGTCTACCCTGTATGCAACATGAGAGCCAGTTTCCTAATCTGGAAAGTGGGATGAGTACCAACAGCACCCTTCTCGGAGCTGGTTACCCTGAGGCCTCAGCGAGAGGCGGGGTGGCGCAGCAGCCAGATTGCTGTGAAGTGCTAACCCAGACTATCAGCGGTGCCGCCCGTCCCTGCCCTGGAGCCCCGCCTGCCGGAACAGCAGGTGGAGGGAATGCCAAGTGAAGGCTTCTGGAAGAGCCCTGATCCCAGCTAATTGCTCGGTCCCAGGAAGAAAGAGGAGGAGCCCTGACCCCCACTTTGCCCTTATCCACAGAAGTAAACAAGGTGAGCAGACAGCTTGGTTACCAGACCCTAAGCAGGGAGAAAGCGCTGCCTGGCTCACGCGCACACACCTGCCCGGACACACCTGACATCCCTCCCCTACCAGGTATACATACTGGTGAACTGACTCACCCAGCAGTCCTTCGCACCCCCACCCCAGAGCCTCTGGCTACTGTGTCCACAACAGCACCCCCTCCCCTTTTGGGTCAACCCCAGACGGGACTTGTTCCTTGGTCTCTGGGGTCTGGCAGCTTTCCCCAGACCACAGAAGGCCAAGAGGTGGGGGGAGGGGTGCAGAGACGCTAACCAGTCCCAAGTCCATCAGTGGAGAAGGAGACACTCCTCCAGGCTCACTTGACGGGCCTCAAGGTGCCTCAGACAGTGCTCGGCTAGGGCAGGTGGCTGGCCCAGGGGGTACCTGCTACTCACCAGGCAGCCTCCATTCAGCTCACTCCCTGACTCAGCATTTCAGGGCCAGAAGTCCAGGGAAGGTGCCTCCTCCACCCCATACACACACCCCAGGGCACCAGCCCACTCAGCAGCACCCTGAGCTCAGGAGCAAGTCTGGGCACCCTGCCTCACTCCCCTGGCCTGTCATTTATTTACGGTTTATACTGCCTACTTCTGAGGAGGAGCTGGGGTAGAGTGGGGCTCTTAACCCCCTTCTGAAGCTCTACTCTTCCAGGACTCCATAACCCGCCCTTTCCCGAGTCTCCCCAAATCCATCCATCCCCGCACCACCGTCTTACCTCCAAAGCCCTGGGTCCGCAGCTCGCGGTAGGAGCGGTACACCTCCCTGGTGAGGTAGTTGACAAAGCCCTCCCTGGGCGCAAACTTGCACACGAAGTTCTGCCCGTAGAGGCAGTTGATGAGGAAGCAGGCGGCTACTGCGTCCTCCCCGCCGCCGGGCTGCCGCTCCACCAGCGCCAAGTTGCAGCTCTGGGTGGTGCAGCAGGCGCGCACGCAGTCCCGGCCGCGGCGCACGGTCGGGGAGCCCAGGAAGGTGGCCCCGTTGCTGACCGAAGCTTCGGTGTCAAGCACAAAAGCGGGCACCCCGGGGGTAAAGCGGTCCAAGCAGGCGGCTCCGTCGGGCTGCGCGGGGGGCGTGGGCGGCGGCCCGGCGACGGTGCCCGGGAGGCCGAGGGCACACAGGAGCCACACGGCGACCGCTGGGGTGCGGGCCTGGGAGAGCGGGGCGCCAGCCATCGTCCGCCCAGGGGCCGTCGCCCTCCTGCCTCAGGGTCACCGTCACAGTGCTGGGCTCTGGGCTCCGAGGGTGCTTGCGACCTGAGAGAGGGGAGGAGACAGAGCAGGAGGCCCACCGGATCAGCGGGGGAACCGGATCGGCCGGGGAGACTTCACGGGGGGCGGGCCAGCGCAGAGGAAGCGAAGGGGAGGGCTGGGGCGCGCGGAGCACCCCGGAGACCAGGCCGCCAGCCCGCGGCCCGAGGGACTGCTAAGGAGGTCACGTACCCGGACACACGGACGGGCGCGGAACAAAGGGCCAAACATACTCCGAGTCCGCCCCGCCTCCGGGGCCCCGGCTACCTGCGCAGGTGAGTGGGGTGGGGCCGGGGCTGTGGAGGTTCCGGTCCCGGCTTCCCGCGCGGCCCCGGCGGCCGTTTCCGCTCAGGTGTGGGGTGTGCTGGTGCTCGGCCGTCTCCACCCCCTAGTTTCTGGCGAAACTGAGTCAGCGCGGCCGGGGCGGGGCGGACGTTCACCCCAGCGCGCCCGCCCGGCCCCCGCCCCCGGCGCCCGGGTCGGCGCGTCCCAGCCCAGCTGCGGAGCAGCTGCCCCGCGGCCCCGGGATCCCCGACTCCTCCCCGGCGGCCCGGGACGCCCTGCCCCCGGCCGCACCCCTGGAGGCTGCTGCTCTGCGCCGAGTCCAGCTCGCGGGCAGCCCGCGCCCCGGGGCAGCACCCGGGTCCCCGAAGGTCCGGACGCGCCGGGACGCGCCGGGAAGGACGACGGCGCTTCGGGAGGGGGCGCTCCGGGGCGGCTGCTTCCGCTCCCTTTCGGGGCCGGGCCGGCAGGCCTGGGCTCAGGCCAGGGGTGGAGAAATGGGGAAAGCCCGACGCCAAGGGCTTTGCCGCCGTCGTCAGCCCCCGAGAAGTAGTTTACATCTGGTGGCGTAAGAGGTCCCAGAAGCTGTGCGGCTGCACCTGTGAGGACCGGAACCGGTGCCCGCACCTGCAGCGCCGCCCGGGAAGCGCTCCTTTCTGCCGCCGGGAGCTGCCCCCGCTGCCAGGGTCCGCGGGGGGACCCTGTGTTCGACGCCCTTTCTCGACCGGCGCTGACGCTGACTCGGTTGTGCCCCTTGCAGAGTCTCCGTCGGAGCCGCGTCCCCGGCAGCGCTCAGGGGCCTGCTGCCCCGCCCCGGGCCACAGGGTCCTTCGCTCGTGCCGCCGAGGGGGCGCCCTGGCCTGGAGTTGGCCACTCTCTTCCAGTGAAATGCCGTCCTTGGAAGCCAGAGGTTCCAGCTCACCAAAGCAGCCGAGTAGCTTTACAGAACCGCGGATTCCTTGAAGCCATGGACTCATTGCTTTCTCTGAATGAAGAATCCCTCTTAAAAACCATTCCTTACAGAGTAAGATTGATCCTATTAATGATCTCCCCCAAAAGAGAGTCCACACATTTTCATGCCGACTTAACACTCACCCCTTCCCCCATGGGAACATTCTTCCTGATTTCTCTAGAACAGCTTTACCTACCAGGTCTTGTAGCCAACCATTTGGTCATTTTTCTGGCTGAACTGTGACATCTCCCAGCTGCCCACATGAGGGTGAGAATCTGGGGGTCTGTCTCCCTTTCTCTGGAGTTTCTGAGTTTTTTCCACAGCTCCTGGCACAGGGGTGGACATAGGGCAATCGGTGATAATATGCTGGCAAAGAAGTAAATGTGCAGTTCCTGGGAAGAAAGGGTTTTGTGGTTTGATTCCTGCCCCCCACCATACATTGTACATGAGAGTCCTAACACAGGAGACTGTTTCCTTATGGTAATATTGCATCACCGCAGATTTATTATTACACCCATTATACACACCATTACGGAGAAACCTGCTTTTATCAGGCCCAGCTGAGAGTGCCCAAATCCTGTTTCTCAGCACTTCCCACGCATTGCCCCATATACTCAAACAAGCCAAGAAAGGAGGTACTATTTTCATCCCCGTTTTGCAGACGGGCAGACAGGTCAGACAGATGAACTAATCTGTCCAGTCCTGTGGCAGTTCGGTGGCAGAGCGGGGACTGGCAACCTGGCAGGCCAATTCCATCACTTCGGTGGGCTTTGCGGTACTTGGGCTTCTGAGTTCAGGTGGAAGTCCCACCTCAGCTTCAACCTGAGTGAAACAAAACTTCCTTTCCAGTGGTCAGCAGCCGCCATTCGTTGAGAGACTTGACCTACATAATTGCTAATGCTCAGACAACTCTGAGAGGAGTTTGCACTTTGCAGAGAAGTTTACTACTCTTTCAAGTTCACGTATGAAGGGCGGGAGGCAGGCCTGTGGAGGGGTTGAGCTTGCGGGCCTCATACTCAAACTGCGGGTTTAATTCTATTTTCTGCCTCTTCCCATCGGTGTGCCTTAGTTTCCTTGCTTACAAAGTACAACTCCATGAGGATTAAATGAATTAACACAGGAAACACGTGGTACCATGAGTGTTCCATACGTGTCGCCTGAAAAAGCAACAAAGTGTAATTTTATCCCATCTCTGACATCAGAAACCGCACTTCTAGCCCGGGCTGGCTAGCTCAGTTCAGTGGAGCGCCAAGGTTGCGGGTTCCATCCCCAGTCAGGCACATGCAAGAAGTAATCAGTGACTGTGTAAATGTGCGGAACAAAAAAGCGATGTTTCTCTCTCTCTCTCCCTTCCCAAATGAATGAATAAAAAACAAAGGGAAAAACTACATTTTCCCCACTCCCTTAAGCTGCTTCTGACACACTGAAAAGAAAAACTACACTTGAGGGAAAAGATTCCAACAGAGAGGTGAAAGTGAGGCATTTGAATGGCGGAAATATAGGGTAAGATTTTCTTCTTTTTAGTTTCAAAATTATTTTCCAAGTGCCCCTTAGCGAACACGGACTGCTTCCATGATGAAGAGAGAAGCACATCATGACGACATCCACATTCCTCATGTTTAACCTTAAGTTGCTCTTCTCTCCACATTTTCTCCTGGCCTCATTGTCCCAGTGACGTTGGAGCTATCTGTGCCCCTGCCTTTCCTCAGGCTTCCCCCGCAAATGCCCGGCCAGGCCCTGGGTCCTGGCTGTCTTCCCCGGTAATCGCTCACATCTCTTCCTTCTTGTCTACTGCCATTGCTGCCCTCGCTCTGGGCTCTTCGCTGCTTCCCGACGGACCCCCAGCCAGCCTGCACACTGTCAGGTTCCCTCTTCCAGCCCTGCCTCCGTCGTCCCTTCACCTGTTCAGACCCTCAGTGACCCTCTGGCAATGTGTACAGAGCCAGCTGTTACCTGGGTGGATTAATGAAGCTCTGTTCGTAGAGCAGCAGAGAGTGATCGAGCTGTGGGGGGCCTTAGTTAAAGGCCTCCCCCTTGCATACAGGAAACCAAAGCCCTGAGGTTTGCCCTCTGTACGTTCAGAGACATACAGCCAGTATGTGACAGAGGCCAGCCCAGCTTTAAGGTCTTTTGACTGCCAATCTTGGGCTCCTATTAGGATTCTGACCTGTGTTTCTACAAAGAATTTCCAGCCCTGCATGGTGTGGCTCAGTGGACTGAGTGCTGTTCTATGAACCAAAGTGTTGCCAGTTCGATTCCCAGTCAGGGCACATGCCTGGGTTGTGGGCCAGGTCCCCCATAGCCGGGGGCATGAAAGGCAACCACACATTGAGGTTTCTGTCCCTCTCTTTCTCCCTCCCTTCTCTCTGTCTAAAAATAAAATAAATAAAATCTATAAATAAAAAAAGAGAATTTCCAGGTGATACTGTTTTCTAATTCTATATTGCAGGCCCAGGCACAGGTGTCTGGATGAGTTACTTCTTTTGTTAGACCATGTGGCTCACTGTCCTTCTGTGAACTTGGAGAAGAGAAGGCCTGGGTTTATGCTATAGCCTTCATTCCCATTTGCCATATTGAGGCAGAAGACAGCGTAGGAAGGACCCTGAGACCACGCTGCTCTTACTGGCCAGCGTCTAGCGTCCTGGCTGCCAGGAAACGCCTTTTAGCACTTAGGTGGAATGAATAGCAAACCAAGGCAGGGAGGAGGGAGACGTGTCTCACCCACTAACTCAGCAGTTCTGAGCTCCGATAATATTGCCAGGTGTTCCAACATCACAAGAAACACTGTGTTAGCAAGGAAGGAGGGAGGTCTTTGCAATCCTGTGTAGCGTTTCCACTGTCTGGGAAAGAAAGCCTTGAAACTGTGCTTTCATCCCAAGGCCTGGAATGCGGGAGAGGGTCCACGGTGCCCAAAGAAGCCCATAACTTTGGGTAGCTGCCCCAACGTTAATCAACTGCCTCCCGTTACATATCTGTTTTACAACAAGATGAATAAATGGAGTCTGGAGCAAGATAAGGATTAGGGCTAACAGACGCCCCCCACGTTTGTGAAGTCACATCCCCCTGGGAAAGCTGGTACCACGTTTACCCATCAATCAATATGTAACATATTTACTCCCATCCTGCCAACTATATAAGTCCTCAGAACAAAGGATTTGCTCTCGGCTTATTGGCCACCTGCCCTCGGGCCACCCCAGCCTTCGGCTGCCCTTCCTTTCGCCACCCTGCTTTGCCCTGAACCTATACCTTTCACCCGCCCCCCACCCACCTTAGCTAGGCCTGTGCTCTTCCATGGGAACAGATCACTAATAAACCGTGATTGCGTGCCAATAGATTGGCTTATCTGTAATTCTTTACGTACATCGGCAAGAAGACCCAGGTCTCTCTTTTCAATGATATCCCTGGTACCAAGCATTGCTCTTAGGAGTGGGTGGTTTGGTGAGAATATTCAGACCTGAACACCAAGATTAGGAAAGGACTGCTGAGTGTGTTGTCTCAGATGGTGGTGTGGTAGACGGTCTACAAATACAGCCCGCAAAGATGGTAGACCAGACCTCACCTTCCCCTGTGTGCCAGCTGCTCCTCCCGCCAAGAGGGAGTGTCTATCTTTTCCTTCCCTTCGACTCTGTAACTTGCTTTGACCAACAGGACATAGCAGAGATGGTACCACCTGACTATCAGGTCTCAGCCTTGCGGCTTCCATTTTTCCTCTTTGAACCGATTGTGATGTAAAGAAGTTTGACTCTGTAGGAGACAGGCCACCCAAAGAGGGCAAGAGACGCTCTCGGGTCCAGCTCCCTCACAGCCAACCCCAGCTGAGGAGCGGCGTTCAGCATTCCCAGCCCCAATCCTGTCGCCCCAGCAGAGATTGGCTGCATCTGCCAAGCCCTGACCATGTGGCAGAGTTGTGAACAAATGAATGGCGGTGTCTGTCTCAGCCTTTAAACTTCGCGGTGGCTTCTTATGTGGCAATAATAACTGAAGGAGAAGGATAATATAAAGTTTAGTTTTAATCGTCTAAGTAAAAGCCCACTAATTGCCTTGATAAGGCAGAACAAAGGATTTTTTATGAGGAATTTCGGAGAAATTATGCAATATTTTTCAAGGTGAGGCTGTTGTCACTGGCTTAATCTTTGTTTAAGGGGGCACTTCATCTCAGACATCGCTGCAGCCCTAAAAGGGGCATTTTTGAAGAATTCTTTCTTTTAATCATAGAAGATGATGAATTAAGTAGAACTTTTTTTTAGACAGCAGGGAAGGGAGGGAGACAGAGAGGGAGAGAAACAGCAATGTATGGTTGCCTCTCACATGGCCCACACTGGGGACCTAGCCCGCAACCCAGCCCGCAACCCAGGCATGTGCCCTGACGGGGAACTGAACCGGGACCCTCTGGTTCCCAGCCCGCGCTCAATCCACTGAGCTACACCAGCCGGGGCTTAAGTAGAACTTTTTTTTTAGACAGAGGGGAAGGGAGGGAGAAAGAGAGGGAGAGAAACACCAGTCAGTTGCCGCCCCAACCAGGGGCCCAGCGTGCAACCTAGGCATGCAACCTGCCAGAGCATCACACTGGCGACCTCTTGGTTCGCAGGCTGGCACTCAATCCACTGAGCCACATCAGCCAGGGCAGAAGAGAAACTTTCATTTTCATTTGTTTGTCCTTCTGAGCTGTTCATTTAAAAAAATTAGTGTTCTATAACTTTTCTAAAAATGTTTAGAAATTTTTATTACAAAGGACTAAACAAATAAAAATGCCCTTCCTTTCGAATGCAAGGATGTCTAGAAGTAGTAGCCCCTGACACCTGGATAAAAGGTTGCAGGTTTCCTCTGTGTCAGGAAGGACATGATTCAGGGGAGGGTCGTTGACGATAAACATGGCTTCCCAAGCCGTTGCCTCTGGGAGAGGGAGTTGGAGACAAGCTTGATAAATTAGCCTTCACAAGCACATGGGGCCAGGCTAACAGGAGCACCCCTTCCCTCACATATTCCTAAGGCAGCTCACAGATACACCCAGGCACAAGCGGGCACTGACTCCGTGAGGACCACCCACGGATAATCACCCCCTAACAATCCCCGGGAAACTGCTTGCTGCAGAGCCACCCTGAGCGGGAGCTCCGGCAGGCCAGGGACACCATGCCACTGCAGGATCCCTCTGCCGCTTCCCAGGTGGGCCTCGTCCCAGGGAGGTGGAATGCAGAGGGCTCTCAGGTGACTGTGATTCTGGTGCTGTCCCAGAGCTGGTCACAGAGCACAGATCACAGACCTGCACCCCTGAGCACCCAAGGTCCCCTTTCTCCTCCCAAGGCATAGCACCCTCTTGACCTTTGCTTATCTGCAGTTGATGTCACCCGGGGCCTCAGAAAGGGAGGCTGGGGCACAACTCTGCTCAGGAGTGCCACTCATTGGCCGCCAGGAGCCAGTTGTCTGGCATTCCCGGCACCAGACAAAAGGCCCTGCTGATCTTTGACCCCTGCCCCTCCCAGAGCCTTGGCCCTCCCACCCTCTCTCCCGCCTTTCTCCCCTGCTGGTCCCTTCTGCTTTCTGTCTCCTCACTTCCCTGCCACCCTTGCTCTGACTGGTGGTTTTAGCCCAGCTCCTTGCCCACACGGATCCCTCCATGCTGTCTTCAAGCCCTGCTTCCTGCACTTCTCCCAACCCTGACAAGGAGGGGCCAAGCAAGAAGGTCCAGTGGGCTTCTGGGAGTAGGAGGACATCATCTTCAGACTCCAAGTCCCACCCTGACCCCTCCAAAGCGTCCAGGTCCCGGAAATCAAGCCGGCTGACGGTGAAGTATGACCGGGGGCAGCTCCAGAGCTGGCTGGAGATGGAGCAGTGGGTGGACGCCAAGGTTCAGGAGCTCTTCCAGGTGGGAGACATGGGGGCCCGGGGCTCGGCGGGGGGCTGGGGGGCGGCTGAGAAAGCCTGCGGGAAGACCTCAGGAGGAGCTGCAGGGTGGATGCAAGGTGCCCCCATAGAGAGAAAGCTTTCCCCGACAGGTGAAGCCGGGGTTTGCAGCCCAGAAATCCAGCCCCTCTGGTCTGGGCTCTGCCTCTTACCCTCTTCATAGTCTGGGGCATGTCTCTTACCATTTCTGAGACTTAGTTTCCTAATCAATGAAACAGGGTCAATGCATGCCTGACAATATCTCCTTTTAGGATGTTTTGATTCTCAAACGAGATAATAGAAGGGCTATTTTTCTTTATTTTATGTCTTTATTTACTCTTCATCCTCAACACACATGTGTGTGTCCAATGCTGTAGATATCAGCCATATATAGCTACTTAACCTTAAATGAATGAAAATTAAATAAAATGAAAAGTTTGTCAGTCACGTTTCAACTGCCCAAGAGCCCCCGGTGGCTAGTGGCTACCATATTGTCAGCACGTACATAGAATGTTCTCATCGCTGCAGAATGGACAGAGCTGGACTAGAACATCAGCGTGCCCAGCACTAACACCAGCAGCTGATCCAGCCTCGGCCCTGGCTCTGACTGACTACCCTCCACTCCACCCTGGGAATAGGATGGGTCTCGGACCCTTGTCACGGGAAGTACTTAGATATCTCCAAATTGGGGTCCTAGATCAGTACAGCAACCCCTGCTTCAACAAGAGGAACGTTTTGAGCACTAAGCATGTGCTAGGCACAGGGCCAGCGTTTGCCATGCGTTATTTCCTGCAGCCTCCCCATGCCTCCCTCAGGTAGGCCGGGCTGCGGCGTGGTGGAGGAAACGGAGGCTTAGCCGTGCTGAGTAACTAGCCCAAGGTCACACAACTAGGAAGCGTGCAGGGCCTGAGCTGCAGCTGGGGCTCTGCCCGCAGAGCCTGAGCACTCACTTGAGCATGTAGTAATTCTCCAACCTGAGGTACTTCAGAAACGAGCCAATGCTTTGGCTGCACCTCAACCGAATTTAATTCTCATCTACGGGGGGGTGGGGGACGGCACTGGCCTTTCTTTAGATGAGCTCCACAGTGGACTCCAGCGTGTGGCTGACGGAGGCCACCGCCCCAAGCCAGAAACCGGCAGTCCTCCTCATCAGTGAAGGAAGGGCCTTATTTCTCCTCTTGCCTTTTTTTTTTTTAAAGGTTTTTAAAATTTATTTTTAGAGAGAGGGAAGGGAGGGAGAAAGAGAGAGAGAGAGAGAGAGAGAAATATCAATGTGTGGTTGCACCTCATGTGGCCCCCCGGAGACCTGGCCTGCAACCCAGGCATGTGCGCTGACTAGGAATCGAACCGGTGACCCCTTGGTTCACAGCCCGTGCTCAATCCACTGGGCTACACCAGCCAGCATTCTCCTCTTTCTTGACTCAGGTCCTGTTTTTTGTTTTTTTCCCATATAATAAAATTATTGTTATTGATGATCGTGTAATAATCAGAAATAATTATTTTCTTGATTTGATTCTTTTTTTCCTCCACCACCACTCCCACCCTTTCTTTTTTCTTCTGGGGGCAGCAAGGACCTGTGATTCTTCCAGGGGAGGGCTGTGTCAGCAGCCCTGTGGTTGGGATTGGGAAGAGTCATCCATGCAGTCCAGGCTGTCCTGGGACGCTCTCTGGGCCATGCATCTGTTTGTTCCAGGTGTGGGCCATAGCCCATGCTCCACGCCAGGGCAGGTGGGACATGCCCTGAGGCTGAGAGCAGGAGTGGCAAACTTTCTTGGCCTGTGTCTGCTCTGACCTTGCAGGACACCTCCACTGCCCTTCACTACCTCCGGCACCCTCCCTTTCTGGATAAGTTTTGATTTCAGATTGCTGTGCACTTGTGTGAAAAGTCTCATATTTCAGCACCTCGGGACAAATCTTCCAGGCATCAAAGAAAGACACTACAGGCAAATCTTGTTTTGCAAGATTAAGGGAGTGGGGAAAGCGGAGCAATAATGAACTCATAACATTAGAAAACAGGACAGGTGGGAGGATGGCTTCCAAGCAATGGGGGACATAAAGTATCCGGCCTGCAGTTGCCATAGCAATTGTCCAAAGGTGCCAGGCAGCAGTTCCTCTCCCAATCCCCTCTTTTTTTTTTTTTTTAAAGATTTTATTTATTTATTTTTAGACAGAAGGGAAGGGAGGAAGAGAGGGAGAGAAACATCCATGTGTGGTTGCCCCTCACGTGGCCCCCACCAGGGACCTGGCACACAATCCAGGCATGTGCCCCAACTGGGAATCGAACCACGACCCTTTAGTTCGCAGCCCACGCTCAATCCACCGAGCTACGCCAGCCAGCGCAACCAATCCCCTCTCTTTTCATCAGGAAGCAGCCAAGTGACTGGAGAAGCCTCGGGTGGCTGATCACCTTGGGCGGAGATGGAGGAGCAGAGCCTCCAGGTTTACCCCACCCCAGTGCTAATCACAGAGCCCCTCACCAGCCCCCCAGGGCTCTCCCCCAGTCTACCTCAGATGGCACCACTGGACATGGTTTCAGGGATGCAACACTGCTTTTTTAGTGTTTTTTAAGGAGACTCAACCTTCCTCTGTTGGAGGGCGCCACCTCCTCTCACTGGGTGCGCAGCCTGTTTTGTGGTCCTTGTTCTCAGAGGAGACAAGTCTGGATCCGACCACAACCAACGGATTCGGGGCCCCACGGCTCCTGTCCTTCAGCGGGGAGTGTGGATTTGGCTACTACACAAGCACTTAAACACTTGCAAGTTTCTCTCATTTTAAAAAGACTCTTGCTCAACAACCTGCCCCCTTCTAATTACCAGCCCATATTTCACGTCTCCTTTACGAAAAGACCACCCTCACATCCTTTACCTACCTTTCCTCTTCCTATCTCCATCCGGGCCACCAAAGTCCGGCTTCTGTTCCCACCACTCTATTGAGAGCTTTGCCAAATCGCCAGTGGCTGCCTTGGGGCTAAATCTAATGAACACATCAGTGGGGGACACTGTTGACCACTCCAGATTTTTTAAACATTCCTTTCCTATGGCTTTCATGACATCATCTTTCCCTGCTGGCAGCTAGCATTTTGATGCAGCCTTTTTAATGTGGTGAGATTGGAAGCAACAATCTATTAACCTTCCAACTTTAAGAAAGAGTTGTCAGTGAATACGTGACACAAACATTGTTCCTCATCCCTGAGCCTTCCTGCATTGGTGGTCCCGTGGCAGAGAGGTCAGGAGTAAGAGGACTGAGGAGGGAGTAGAGGTGAGAAAGGGGTCAAATCTGGCAGCGTTTGGCAGGGCATGGCCACATGTCATATAGAATCACGGTGCACCGCATTTGTCTGTCTCAGCAGTTGTTTGATATATCTGCCATTTTTCTGAAATTAAAAAAAAAAACAACTCTAGAGAAAGAACATTGGATTATAATGTGAGCCCATTTCTCAACACCAGACTGCAGTGGGAATCTGATTCTAGGTAATATACATACCTTGTATTCTATATACATTGAGCTAACATCATTAGTGATATAAAATTTTGTGCCCTGGCTGGTGTAGCTCAGTGGATTGAGCGCGGGCTGGGAACCAGAGGGTTCTGGTTCCATTCCCTGTCAGGGCACATGCCTCGGTTGCGGGTTGGATCCCCAGTGAGGGCCATGTGAGAGGCAACCATACATTGCTGTTTCTCTCCCTCTCTGTCTCCCTCCCCTCCCCTCTCTCTAAAATAAATAAATAAAATCTTAAAAAAAAAAATTTTTGTGGGAGCCCCGGCTGGTGTGGCTTAGTTGGTTGGAGCATCGTCCCATAACCTGAGGGGTCATGGATTCAATCTCTGGCTGGGGCATATGCCTAGGTTGTGGATTCAGTCCCCGATCCGGGTGCATAGGAGAGGCAACTGATCAATATTTCTCTCTCACATTGATGTTTCTCTCCCTTCCCATCTCTCTAAAATCAGTGAGCATGTCCTCAAGTGGGGGTTAAAAAGAAGAGTGTAAAAAAAATTGGAGGGGGCTGCACTAATATCTTTTTAGAGGTAGAATTATAACCATTAGACTATACGTTATATTCTATAAAATAATTCCGTCCTCCAGTTTCTGGGGTTCCAGTTACCGTACTTGTATGTTAGACCACTCGATCCCATTCCACAGGTCACCCAAGGTCTGTGCTGTTTCCTCCCCCCACCCCCAGGAATTTTTCTTTCTGTGCTTCATTTTGACTATTTTCTTTTTGAAAAGAGTGAATTTAAAGATTTTTATTTATTTATTTTCTTAGAGAGAGGAGAAGGGAGGGAGAAAGAGAGGGAGAGAAATATCAATATGTGAAAGATACATCAATTGGTTGCCTCTTGCACACCCCCTACTGGGGACTTGGCCTGCAACCCAGGCCTGTGCCCTGACTGACCCATCGAATCGAACCCATGACCTTTTAGTTCGCAGGCAGGCACTCAACCCACTGAGCCACACCAGCCAGAGCTGTTTCCTTTTGTTATGCCTTCCAGTTCAACTGATTCTTTTTTCTGCAAGTATGCTGTTAATGCCATCCAGTAAATTTTTCATTTAAAATATTGTATTTTTCATCCTGGCTGGGTAGTTCAGTTGGTTTGAATATCATCCCGATACGCCAAGGCTGTGGGTTTGGGCAATTATAGAGTTACCTCTTTAATTTCGCCAGCACTTGGCATTGTCTATGTTCTTTATTTCTTGCGATTTTAGTAGGTGTGTATTAGTATCTAAACGTTTTCATTTTGCAGTTCCCTAATGACATATGCTATTGAGTATCTTCTCAGATACTATTTGACATCTGCGTATCTTCTTTGGTGAGACATCTGTTTAGATCTTTTCCCCATTTTTATTTTATTTTAAATTTTTATTTTTTTTTATTTAGAGAGCGGAGAAGGGAGGGAAACAGGGAGAGAAACAGCAATGTATGGTTGCCTCCCACATGGCCCTCACAGGGACCTGGCCCGCAATCCAGGCATGTGCCCTGACCAGGAATTGAACCGGGACCCTTTGGTTCCCAGCCCGCGCTCAATCCACTGAGCTACACCAGCCAGGGCTCTTTTCCCCATTTTTAAATTGTTTCTTATTGTTGAGAGAGACGCATTGATTGGTTGCCTTCTTGTATGCAACTCGACTGAGGATTGAACCCACAACCCAGGTATGTGCCCTAACCAGGAATCGAGCCCATGACTTTTCAGTCCACAGGATGATGCTTGAACTGCTGGCCACACTGGCCAGGGCTGTATATTTTGGATCACAGTTCTTTGTCAGATGTATCTCTTGACAATATTTTCTCCCAGTCTGTGATTTGTCTTATTCTCTTGAGCTTCTTACGTCTTTAATTTTATAACATCTATAGTTTAAATTTTTTCAATGACTATAATAACTTTTAAAGGTGACTTGATTCCACATACCATACAATTCACCCACTTAAAGTAGACAATTATGTAGTTTTAAGTATCTTCACATGGTTGTACAACCATCACATTTTCATTTCAGGCGTTTTCATCACCCCTAAAAGAAGCCCTGCACCATTAGCAGGCCTCCCCCAGTCTCTGCCACCACCACTCCTGCCCTAAGGAACCACTGATCTCCTTTGTGTCCCCACAGATTTGCCTGTTTGGACACTTCATACAAACTGAATCATGTAATAGGTGGCCTCTTATAGCTGGTTTCTTTGACTAACAATGTTTTCAAGGTTCATCCACATTGTAGCGTGAATCAGTACATTGTTCCTTTTATTGATGAATAATGCTGTATGGCTACATCATATTTTATTTATCTACTCATCAGGTGATGGGCATTTGGCTTGTTTTCAACTTTTTAGCCAGTATGAATGATGCTGTTAGAACATTCATGTGCAGATTTTTGTGTGGACATATATTTTCATTTCTCTTGCAAACAGACCTAGGAGCAGAGTTGCTGGGGCAGATAGCTGTGTATTTAACATTTTAAGGAACTGCCAAACTGTTTTCCAAAGCAGCTGCATCATTTTACATCCCTACCAACAATGTATATAACTTCTGAAACTAAATACTCTTTTTAAAGAACTCTGGCACAGTTTCAGGTGGAGCACAGGAGGTGTTCAGTTGCTGTTGTGGAAGAATGAATGTGTGGTTTGAGCGAGGGGAGGGACTGAAGATGGGGAAGAGAGTGGGTGAGGGGTCCGCCCCTGACCGTGACTTCCACTCCAGCACTGGCCGGCCAGGCCTCTCTGAGCCCCATACGATTCCCAAACAGGATCAACCAACCCCTTCTGAGCCTGAGATTGACCTGGAGGCGCTCACGGAACTCTCCACAGAGGAACAGAAAACTCAGTTGGAGGTAGATTGGGAGGCTAGGCCTCGGGCCCCGGGGTTGAGGTTGGAAGCTGGGCTTGGACCGAGGGGAACGCAGGAACGCAGGCTCTGCCTCCCTGGGCGAGTGGGGAGAACCAAATCAGAGGGAAGAATTCCTGGAAGACTGAGTGGGGGCTTGTGGGAAAGCGCTGCGGCTCTGGGACCCACTGTCTGTTTTCTACCCAGGCTCTCCTCCGAGACTGCCCCCGTCCCACAGAGGTAAGGGCGCGTTGCTGTTCCGGGGGCAGGAGGATATCCCGTGGGGAGGCAGCTAATGAGAGGGAAGCTTGGCCTTGCAACTTTTCCCCTTCCCTGGCTCTAGGGAGATCACGGGTCAGGGAGAAATAAGGGAGGACAGTGTGGCGGGTGGGCGTGACTCCACGCCTTAATCCTCCCTGTTTCGCCCTCAGCCTTTTATCTCTGAGCTACTCAGTCAACTCAAGAAGCTTCGGAGACTCAGCCGGCCTCAGAAGTAAGACCTGGGACTGCGCTCAGCGGCCCGAGCACTGTCGGGCCCACTCTGAGTCTCCAGATCCCGGGCTGACAGGGAAGTGGCTCCTTGGGACGCAGACGAGGAACACTGGAAGATGAGGAGGGACATTTGGACACCCGTACTGTATACACGATTACAGCTAGTCCTTGTCATCTGGGCTTTTCGTGAGCTAGCCACACTGTTGCCCAGTGCTTCCTTTGACGGCCAAATGGATAAAACTTTTAGGAGCCCTGGCTGCACAGAGTGTGGAGTGTATCTGGGCTGCGGGAGGGGGAGGGAGAGGGTGAAGTGATGTACCAGCATCCTGAGTCACTACTCTATCCACACACCCCATCCATCCATCCATCCATCCAAAGAGTCCTTGAGAAGTTAAAGATGAAGGTCACAGTTCTACTTCAGAGAGAACACAATCCAGCAAGGCCCAGAGGCTAAGATACAAAGTATCCTGGCATCAACGAGAGGAGCCCAAGTGGCAAAGGCTAGTGTTGAATCCCTGAGAGGTCACGGGAAAACACCTGGGGGTGGGGCATCGGAGAAGCCTAAACCCTCCCACCAGCTAAATGATGCAGGCAGGAGGCCTGAGGTTGAGGACTCTTCCTGGAGCTGGCTCCAGCCAGAGGAAGAGAAAAAGCGGGGGCTGAGCAGAGGGCTGTAAAGGGGTACAGGGTAAGAGGCCAGGGGTCAGGTCAGGAGGGAGTTGCTGGGAACAGACACTGAGTCAGCATGGCGGGCAGGTTGGGACAGGAGCCCTGGGAGGCGGTGTCCTTTGGGAGTAGGGCAGGAAGCGGGGTCCACACCCATTGTTCACGCACAGGGGTCTGAGTGCTAGAGACGCCGACAGCCCGAGGTGGTGGGGCCTAAGGGCTGAGCTGGGCTGCCCAGAGCAGGACGCACGGCTCGGCTCAGATGAACGAGTATTCAGGCCCACTGCCCCCAGATGGGTGGTACTGTTCCCGGCTGGAGAATCTCACCCAAGGGCTCAGTCCTGTGTGTCTCTCCACAGGCCTGGGCTCAGAGCCTACTCTGCCTTTACCGCCTGAGGTACCAGGCCCCCAGGGTTCTAGAGATAAAAGATGCTGAGCCCACGGAATGAACACATTTTATTCGACACACTAAGTGCTAGGGCCCTTGAGCAGGTTTCAAGGCTCATCCTCAGACTCAGTCTGGTCTTTCCAGTCCAGGCTCTGCTGGTGGAGGGCTCCCGCGTCTGCCTCCCTCTGGCTCCTCCATTCAGCATCCTATGGAAAATCTTTCCTCCCTCAGGGACACCGAGGCTCAGGACGGGTGCACCCCAGAGCAGTCTAGCCTGACATGCTCTCCCAAGCAGACACCCTGAGGCTGGGCCCGGAGGTGGCAGTCGCAGCCGGTGTGACTGCCTTTCCCCGGGGGACCGGGGTTCCATCAGTGCACTTGGCCTGCACGTGGGGGTCGGTAAGCAGATGTCTGGTGCTCTTTAAGTTCAAAGGCATCATGGCCCTCCCTGTGGAACAAGGAGATACAGGTCAGGGATCACAGGTAGGCCTTGAACACTCCCAGTCCCGCAGGACATTACCCGCACCCACCGGAAGCAGCGGACACAGTAGAGGTCCCCGTCGCAGCCAGCGCAGCGCAGGGTGGCGTCCTCATTGCAGATGCAGCACCAGGGGAGCTCCTCCTCCTCAGCGGCAGGCCCAGGGGCCGAGGCCTGGGCCTTGGGGAGCAGAGGGGGATGCGGAAGGTGCCCGATGGAGTGTGGGTGGGAGGGCTGCCGCTGGAGCAGTCGGCCAGTCAAGAGGGAGGGTGTGGAGGCCACCCAGGGGTCTGTGTCTGGGGCTTTTCTCACCTCAGGCTCTGCCCTGCAGGCCTCGGCCTGGGCTTGGAGAGTTGGCTCTGCAGGGATGTTAAAGCCACTTGCTTCATCCAGGGCAGCTTCTTCAGTGAGCTGTGGACAGGGCAAGGAGGTACAGTTCCTCCCCACACCCCCGAAGGTTCTGCGGCCTTAGCTTCTCAACCCATCTTCCTTTATCTGGTGCTTGTGGCCACTGACACCTCATCTCAAGGGGCCAGGATACAAGTCTGGGTCATAGGGACAGGGAGGCCCCAGCTAGAATGGCAGCCATGGGGTGACTGGCCATTCAGTCCCAAAGCGGAGGCAGGTTGAACAGGGCCAGGTGGGTGGTGGGGCAGTGAAGTAGGGGCGGGACAGGGGTGGTCGGGTGGGTGAGGCAGGCCCACCTGTTGCAGGACTCTCTGGATGGCTTTCTCCTCATCCTCACTGTCATCACTGTCTGGGAGATGATAGTCTTGGAGGGTCACTTGAAGAGGGACACAGGTAAAAGCAGGGGAGGAGGAGTGAGGTTGACAGTTCACCTGAGTGGCTGTGCCCTTGCCGCCAGGAGCTGGTTTGGTTTCCAGTGTACTTGTTCCAGAGCTGAGCAGTCTCTGCAGCCAAACTGATCAGACTGCCCCTCCCCGCTCCACCCTGCGGGGCTGCTGGGCGGAACAAAAGGCTCTGTGCCTTAAGGGACTGAGGGCCCCCTGCCCCCTGATGGCTGCCACTTATTCTTCAACCACTGCTTTGTTCCAATTGTCCTCCTGGCTCTCAGCAGAGCTCAACAGACCCCCTGGGCACAGGGACCCCCAGCACCTCACTGAGCCTGGCAGCCATTTTGCAGAGCTTGGCTTGGGGGTGGGGGGCGGGGGCTGCTCCCCAGTCTCTACCTCTGTCAGGGTCCTGTCCCTGAAGCACAGCCAGGCGCTTGGCAAGGGCCAGGATCCGCTCCTGCCTCGTGTTCTCCTCCCACAGCTCGGCCGCTGCTTCAGCCAGCAGCCTGCTCTTCTCCCCCTGCAGGGAGCAGGTGGCCTGCCCCTGGGAATCCGTGCTCTGGCCCCCTGGCCTGCCCGGGTGGAGGTCATTCTGGATGGAGGTACCTGGAAGGAGCAGTGCAGTCAGGGAGGCAGAGACATGCCAAGATCTCTCATCAGGAGCCACTGAGCCCATTTCTCAACTTTTTAATAAAAACCCACATATTGTCAGCTTTTTGTTCAGCACTAGCTCCTGGGGTTTATGTTACAAATGAGTATTTCCTCCATTTTTCTCCCAACATAAAAAACTGGTAACCTTAGACGTTTGTCAACCAGTCATCCCCACCCACCCGATATTTTAACACGCTGTCTGTCCTCAGGGGTGGCGTCTGGTGGTACGAGCACTGCTGCCCCGAAGGATCAGGACGTGGGGAGGCTGAGGTTCGGCCAGCGCCTCTGCCCTGCGGGCTGGAACATCATTTGTTCCACGCGCAGAGTGGGCGCGGCAGAATCGGAGGTCTCCTGTGTTACTAGGTTAGAATTCTGCCAGAGTGGGTGTGGCTTTGACGTGTTCTCTGCAGCTCAGTTTTAGAGCGAGAGTTTTGAAAGCAGACAGCTTTGGGTTCAAGTCCTAGCTTTGTTACTTAATAGCTGTGACCTCGACCAAGTCCTTAAGCTCGCCAGGCCTCAGTTTCCTCATCAACACAATGCGGGTAACAACAGCATGTACCTCATAGGGTTGCTGAGGACTTTGATGGGACTGTGTCACTAAGGCAGAGTTTCTCAGTGTCGGTTCTATAGACACACTGGGCAGGGTAATTCTTTGTTGTGGGGTTCTCCTGTGCACTGTGTGACGGTTTAGCAGCATCCTTAGCTTCTGCTCGTCAGATGCCAGTCGTGCTGAGTTGCGATAATCAAAAGGTGTCTAGACACTGTCAAATGGATCCTTCCATATCACGGTTACATTTGTGCTGTCCAAGATGGTAGCCAGCACTTGAAATATGGCCAGTACCACTGAGGGAACTGAATTTTCATTAAGTTTATTTATTTTAAAAGATTTTATTTACCCATCATTAGAGAGGGGAAGGGAGGAAGAGAGAAACATCAGTGTGTGGTTGCCTCTTGTGTGCCCCGCTCTGGGGACCTGGCCTACACTCCAGGCATGTGCCCTAATTGGGAATGGAACCAGTGACCCCCTGGTTCGCAGGCCAGTGCTCAATCCACTGAGCCACACCAGCCAGGGCTGAATTTTAATGAAATTTAAACAGCCTCTTCCTCCTCCTTATCATCATCATTCAAAGAACATTCACTGAGCACTTACTGTGAGCCAGGCAGGGTCCTAAGAGTTTACTGGATTATCTCATTTACGCCACACAACTTCCCCACGAGGCTGGATTTACCACACGCACCTCCATTTTACAGATGAGGAAGTGACACTTTCCCAGGGTCACACAGCTAGTAAGTGGTAGGACAGAGGATCACTGACTGATTCTAAAGCCCACACACTTACCCACGAGGCTTATATTGGCTCCCGATGAAGTAAACACTCAATAAACAGTAGCTCTTATAATGTCGACTGTTCTCTGATTTCTGTTCACCTCCCAGAGGGTGGGCAGCAGAGCCCCTCCCATCTGGGGAGAGAGGGCAGGTCCCTGGGGGCCCAGGTGGAGAAGTTACCTTGGCCTCCTCGTTCCCAGCGCTCATCGATGGCCACCTCTGCTGTCAGCTGGGTCAGCAGGTCCTGCGCTTGCTGGGCCTGGGTCCTGGTGTCCGGTGTCTGATGCACCTGCTTAGAGTGGGGAGCCTCAGCGGGGATCAGGATGCGGGGAAGCCACACCTTAAGGTCCAGAGCAGTCTATGTCAGAGGTCAATGCTGAGGAGTTCCCAAAACTCAGGGAAAGGGGGATTAATCCAGGGCCCACACAATCGAATTGGCATGACATTCCCCAAAAGGGCAGAGGGGCTACTCTTTCCTGCCCTATCTCATCCTGCCTGTCCTGGTTCCTGGCCTGGCAGCAGACCTGAGAATCAGGAGTTGGGTTTCAGAGGCTCGCCAACTCCTACAGAGTACGCAGGCATACAAGTACTAGGACCCCCTTCCTTCTCAAGCCGTAGCACTCACCGGCTGCGGGGTCCGAGAAGGTGGGACTCGGCCCTGCAGTGCAGCCAGCCGTGCTTCCATCTCCTGGGTGGAAGGGATGCAACCCTGGGGTTCATCCCTCAGCGCGGCCAGCCTGGCTTCTATCTCTGCCTGTGAGGGCACGGACTCTGCAAGTGGCATACGGAACTGTGTAAGATCCAGAGGAATTCCAGTCCCAGGAGCCTGCAGGCCACCCTGCCTGCCCTACTCACTGGGCTTCTTTTCCTGGCGGAGCCGTGCTAGGCGCTCAGCGATGAGTTGGTCTTGCTTGGTCAGCCCCTGCCTCTGGGGAGTGCTGGGCTTCTGCTTGGCTTCCAAGGCTGCCACACGCCTAGCAGGACATGGGATAAATGCTCTTGGAGAAGGCAGAAGGGAAGGGTGAAGGCACCCACTCATTTTTCCTATTGAAATCATTTCTAGGCACCCAGAGAGGCCTCCAATGGACAATCTTCCGTGGCTCTCAGCATGTTGTCCTACAGCTCAACCCACCTGCCCAGACGGAAGGTCCAAGTGACAGGGCAATGTCTATCAAGAACTTTCTCTGGGGAGAGGGCTAATGAGCTGCTTTCTGATCTCAAGAAGGCAGGCAGGAGCCTGAGTGGTGAATATTCTCCTGACCCCGTGTTCATTTGATGCAGAGGCTGGGAGGAGAGTGCTGCCCTAGGGCTCCTTTGTCTTTTCCCCATCCACGTTTGTCTCTGTCCCTTCGGTACTTACTTCTTATAGTTCTGAGGTGGTGACCACTTGGAGGCATTGGCAGGAGAAGAACCTCTATGGAAAAGAAATCTGGTTTCAGAAGTCCTACCATCTGCCAGTCATTGCCACTGACCCCAAACACTCCTGGGCTGACCTCTGGCCACACAGCACAGGCTGCAAGGGCTGGCCAGCTGCCTGCTGCCATACCTGGCTGAATCCTCGCCCATGCCGGCTTCTCACCTGGTCAGGACCTCATGGCACTGCTTGCAGACTTTCTGTTGGCTATTCCCAGCCCGGGGCACTGCTGCGCTGAAGCTAAGGCAGCCAGAACAGTAGGCCCGGCCACAATTCTTACAGCCGTTCTGTAAGAAACACAAAGCAGGGTTATCTACCTCTCAACTGCCCCTGCAGGCTCCTCCCTAGGTCTCCCTGAGCACACACACACAGAAGACACTAAAGTTGTGACCAGCTGTGGAAGAGGATGAAGAGTGGGGTCCCTGAGGCCTGGGAAGATACAAGGGTGGAAGGTAAAGCGATTCCTCAGTCTCCAGTCTTTTATTCAAATCAAGTAAAGCTTCATGCAAAATTTCCATGCTTTCTTTCTATCCTGTCTTCAATTCCCTGACACTGGAATGTAGAAGACAAATAGGCAAAGGCCCCTCCCTGGTCACTGACTCTTCAACAAAGGAGAATCAGAGAGAGTGCAGAGCTCATGCCTTCTCAGTTCCAGCAGACATGGAGACTTGGCTCAGGATGGAATGATAACAATAGCCGCCATTTATTAAGTACTTACTGTGTGTCAGGCACTAAGATCAGTATTTAACATTCATCAACTGGTTTAATCCTCAAAATTTCTATACACTATTTTACATAATCCCGATGCCCTATTTTAGGTGGGGTCAGAGAGGTTATGTGACTTGCCCAAACAAAGGTCAAACTGTGAATGAGACCCATTGTCTCTCTCCTCCCTTCCTTCCTCTATCTCTAAAATCAATACTACTAATAAAAAGACAACAGAGCTCAAATTTGAACCCTGGCCACCCTGATTCCCAAATCCACGTTTCTAAGTACTATAGGGATCTGCCCCCAACGTGCTCTTTATTCATCCTATCTGGTCCTATCTCTTGGTCACAGCTGAGGCAGAGAAAGCCTGCAGTTTACCAGGGAAACCTGGATGGTCTGTGCTGAAGACAAGAGAGACTTTGCTATGGTGCCCTGAGGGCAGGAGAAAGGCCGTTAATCTAATTCAAGAAGCCTGGGAACGGCAGGCTGCGTGATGATGATTTCAGCATAGAGAGAGTAAGGGGCTTGGTGTCATAGAGAGCATGATCACAGGGCTGCGGGGAGGAAACAGCCGGTTCCTACACCTGGCACACAGAAAAGTCTAGCTTTCCAAAAATGACAGGAGCGTGCTTTACAATTTATACAGAACTTTTACTTCCAGCACTTCATTGGACCCACAAACAGCAGCCCCGCAAGCAAGGGCGTGCTAGTCTCATTTTACAGAAATGGAAACTAAGGCTCAGTGACTTAATCAAAACCATACCGCTGGAAAGGGGCGGTAAAACCGGTCTACGGGCTGCAAGTCCGGTGCTTTTCCCTCCACTCCGCGTCCTCCCTGGCCGGCCCTCCAGCCCACGGGGAGAGATGACTTGCCTCCTTCTTGAAAAAGGTGAACTTGACAGCACAGCCGTAGCACCTACTCTCCATCCTGGTTCCCGGCGTGGCGCGACTGGGTCGGCAGAGTTGCGATCACACCCGCAAGGTCCAGGGCCCCTTGGACCTCCACCCAACTCCGCCCCTTTCCCCCACGCCCACTCGGGATGGCTGGCTACGGTCTCCCGCGGAAGAATCGTGACTCCCCACCCTAGTCGGAGAGCGACAGCGGCGGGAGCTGGGGGCTGCTGGGAGTCGTAGTTCATTCTCTACGACCCGCTTCCTTCAGAGGCAGTCAAGCTCGATCCAGAACACATTTCCCAGGGGGCTAAGCGCCACTCAGCCTGCGCAGCGCCGACAGTCCCCGCGCACGCTTAGAGTTGGGAGTTGTAGTACGAATCCAGTCAGGCTTGGAACCATGGCGGTGACCAAGGAGCTCTTACAGATGGACTTGTACGCGCTGCTAGGTATTGAGGAGAAGGCGGCGGACAAGGAGGTGAGAAAGGTGGCGAGGAGGGCCAGTCTCGAGAAGTCTGGCAGCCCGTCCTGTCTTGGCACCTAACCTGCAGCTGGCACCGGCTTTCCAGGTTCGACCAGGCCCTGGGCCGGTAGCGAGGGGCGGCTTGACAGCCTCAGAAGGTGGGCTCCTAGACCACTCCAGGGTGCTCTGGGAGCCTCACGAGGAAGAGGGGATCACAGAAGGAAGGCTCCTCGTGCGGGGTACTCTGCTGTCCCTCTGGCCCTTGTCGAGGAGTGGCGGCATGGTGAGCCGGGGAGGGAACCCTAGTCTCCTCCCTGGGCCTGCGCAGGGTTAGATCGCCGCTAATTCCATTTGTCTTGACTGTAGATATTTAAGTCTCTTCTGAAAGCTGATTTAACTTCTCCTGGAGCCCAGGTCTCAAGGCTCCTCCACTCCTTTTGCACCTCCTCCTTGCCGTTGACACCTGTGACTCTGCCGTCTCTGTTTTCTTTTCCACCCCAGCCCATTGACTCTTTTCAAGTAACAGATGCTCAGGCGTTGTCCTCTCAACATTTGCTAGTGGGCCAAAAGCAGGAGGACCAGGAGGGTCAGGCAGATGGTCTGAAGTTCCACAGGAAGTTGTTGATAAAGGTGCCAGGGAGTGGGACACTGATCAAGCTGTAATTTTTTTTTTTTTTTTTTTTTAAGATTTATTTCAGCTCTGCAGAGGGAGGAAACTCTGGGGATCAGAAACAGAGAGTCATGCCGGTGTGTGTGAGTGCTCAGGCTTTTTTTTTTTAAGATTTTATTTATTTTTATTTTATTTTTATTTTTTTATTTACTTATTTATTTTTAGAGAGAGGAGAAGGGAGGGAGACAGAGAGGGAGAGAAAGAGCAATGTATGGTTGCCTCTTACATGGCCCTCATCAGGGACCTGGCCCGCAACCCAGGCATATGCCCTGACTGGGAATCCAACCGGGAACCGTTTGGTTCCCAGCCCGCGCTCTATCCACTGTCAGGCAGTAATTAAGATTTCTATTTATTGCCCTGGCTAGTGTAGCTCAGTGGATTGAGCAAAGGCTGCAAACCAAAGGGTCGCCAGTTCGATTCCCAGTCTGGGCACATGCCTGGGTTGTCGACCAGGTCCCCATTATGGGGCAACCACACATTGATGTTTCTCTCCCTCTCTCTCCTCTTCCTTTCTCTCTGAAAATGAATAAATAAAATCTTAAAAATATAATAAAATAAATAAGATTTCTGTTATCTAACAGAATCATAGATCATGGCTGGTAGTTGTAGCAACGTTGGAAGGGTAACACCATACTGCTTTCCACAGTGGCTGCACCAGTCTGCATTCCCAACAGTGCAGGAGGGTTCCCCTTTCTCCACATCCTCACCAATACTTGTTACGTTTGTTGATTTATTGATGATAGCAGTTCTGACTGGTGTTTAGTGATATCTCATTGTGGTTTTCTTTTCTTTTTTTAATCCTCCCCTGAGGACATTTTTTTATTGCTTTTAGAGAGAGAGGAACATCGATATGAGAGAGAATCATTGATCTGGTTGCCTCCCATTCACGAGTGACCCAGACCAGGACTGGGGATCCAGCCACAACCTAGGCATGTGCCCTGACTGGGAATCTAACCACAACCTTTTGGTCACAGGACTAGGCTCCAACCACCTGAGCCACACTGGCCAGGGCTGTCATTGTGCTTTTTTAATTGCATTTCTTGATGATTACTGAGGTTTAGTATCTTTTCACATGTCTATTAGCCATCTGTATGTCCTCTCTAGAGAAATGTCTATTCAGGTCCTCTGCTGACTTTTTATATGGATTTTATTTTAGTGTTGAGTTGTATGAGTTCTTTATATTTTTGGATATTAACCCCTTTTCAGATGTATCATTGGCAAATATGTTCTCCCAATCAATGATTTTTTTCATTTTGTTGATGGTTTCCTTTGCTGTGCAAAAACTTTTTAGTTTAACGTAGTACCATTTGTTTATTTTTTCTTTTATTTCCCTTGCCCTAAGACATACATTAGAAAAAATATTGCTGCGAGAAATGTGCAAGATTTTACTGCCTATGTTTTTTTCTATCTAAGAGTTTTATGGTTTTCAGTCTAATGTTTAAGTCTTTTATCTATTTTGAGTTTATTCTTCTGTATGGCGTAAGAAGGAGGCTAGCTTTATTTTTTTGCACATATCTGTCCAATTTTCCCAACACCATTTATCAAATAGACTATCTTTACTTCATTGTATGTTCTTGCTTCTTTTGTCAAAGACTGTATTGTTTGACCATAAAGGCATGGGTTTATTTCTGCATTATCTATTCTGTTCCATTGATCTCTGTCTGTTTTTATGCCTGTACCATGTTGTTTTGATTACTATGGCCTTGTAGTATAGTTTGATATCAGATAGCATGATTCCTTTAATTGTGTTCTTTCTCAAGATTGCTGTGGCTCTTCTGAGTCTTTGGTAGTTCCATGTAAATTTTTGGAATATTTGTTCTAGTTCTGTGAAATACACCATTGGTATCTCGATAGGAATTACTTTGAATCTATAGATTGCTTTGGATAGTATGGACATTTTAATGATGTTGATTCTTCCTATGCATGAACATGGAATGTGCTTCCACTTATTTTTATGTTCTTCAATTTTTTTCTTCAGTGTCTTATAATTTTTTTAGTACAGGTTTTTTACATCCTTGGTTAAATTTATTCCTAGGTATTTATTTACTTTTTGATGCAATTGTAAATGGGATCATATTCTTAGTTTCCCTTTCTGATTTCTGGATATTTATTTTATAAATCTTGCTAATTTACTGAATTCATTTATCAGTTCTAGTAGTGTTTTGGTGGAATCTTTAGGGTTCTTTATATACAGTATCATGTCATCTGCAAATAATGACAGTTTTACTTCTTGTTTTCTGATTTGGATGCCTTTTATTTGTTCTTTTTATCTGACTGCTGTGGCTGGGACTTCTTATATATGTTGTATAAGAGAGGTGAAAGTGGACATCCATGTCTTGTTCCCAGCCTTAAGGGAAACGCTTGTAGTTCTTACCCACTGAGTATGATGTTGGCTGTGGGTTTGTCATATATGGCCTTTATTGTGTTGAGGTATGCTTCCTATATCCCCCTTTGCTGAGAGTTTCTATCATAAATAGGTGGTGGATTTTGTCAAATGCTTTTTCTGTATTATTTATATGAATATGTGGGTTTTTTCCTTCATTTTGTTTATGTGGTGTATCATGATTATTGATTTGCAGCTATTGTGCCAGCCTTACACCACTGGAATAAATCCCACTTGATCATGTTGTATGATCTTTTTAATATATTGCTGGATCTGGTTTGGTAATATTTTGTTGAGGATTTCAGCATCTAGGTTCATCTGGAATGTTGGCCCATAATTTTCTTTCTTTGCAGTGTCTTTATCTGGTTTTAGAGTTAGGATAATGCTGGCCTTATAAAATAAACTTTGGAGTTTTCCGTCCTCTTGATTTTTTTTGGAATAGTTTCAGATGGGTAGATGTTAGTTTTTTGAATGTTTGGTGAAATTCACTTGTGAAGCCATCCAGTTCAGGACTTTTGTTTATTGGAAGTTTTTTGATTACTGCTTTAAATTCTCTAGTTGTAATCTGTCTATTCAGATTCTCTGATTCAGTTTTGGAAGAGTTTATATTTCTAAGGAATCTACCCATTTCATCCAGATTGTCCGTATGTTGGCAGATAGTTGTTTTGTAATGATTTCTTACAATCCTTTGTATTTCTTAGGTGTCATTTGTTACATCTCCTCTTTCATTTCTGATTTTAATTATTTGGGTCCTCTCTCTTTTTTTCTTGATGAGTCTGGTTGAAGGTTTGTCAATCTCGTTTAGCTTTTCAAAGAACCAGCTCTTGGTTTCATTGATCTTTTGTATTTTTTAGACTATATTTTACATCTGCTCTGATTTTTTTTCAATCCTTACCTGAAGATATGTTTATTGATTTTAGAGAGAAAGGAAGTGGGTGGGAAGAGAGAGAGATACATTGACGTGAGAGAGAAACATCGATCGGTTTCAATATCAAACCCACAACCTATGTATGTGCCCTGACCAGAAATTGAACCCCCAACCTCTGGTGTACAGATGATGCTCCAAACTAAGCCACCTGACCAGGACTCTCTAATCTTTATTATTTCCTTTCTTCTGCTCACTTTGGGCTTTGTTTGTTGTTCTTTGCTAAGTTCCTTTAAGTATAAAATTAGAATGTTTATTTGAGATTTTTTTTGTTTCTTTTAAAAAATATTTTATTTATTGCCCTGGCTGGTGTATCTCAGTGGATTGAGTGTGGGCTGCAAACTGGGGAGGTTGCCAGTTCAATTCCTGGTCAGGGCGCATGCCTGGGTTGTGGGCCGGGTCCCTGGTGGGGGCCACTTGAGAGGCAACTACACATTGATGTTTCTCTCCCTCTCTTTCTCCCTCCCTTCCCTTCTAACCATAAATAAATAAAATCTTTTTAAAAAAGTATTTTGTTTATTTATTGTTAGAGAGAGGGGAAGGAAGGGAGAAAAAGAGGAAGAGAAACATTGATGTGTAAGAGAAACATTGATCGGTTGCCTCTCACATGCCCCCAGTTGGGGACCTGCCTCAGTCCTAGGCATGTGCCCTGAACAGGAATTGAACCAGTAGGATGATGCCCAACCCACTAAGCTACACCGGTCAGACTATTTTGCTTCTTGAGATAGGCCTGTAATGCTATGTAATGCTCTTAGGACTGCTTTTGCAGTGTCCCATAGATTTTGGGTTGTTGTGTTTTAATTTTCATTTTCATTTGCTTCAAGATATCTTTTGATGACTTCCTTGATCTCATTGTTATGCCATTCATTGTTTGGCAACATGTTATTTAGCCTTTATGTCTTTGTGTGTTTTCAGGTTTTTTCTTGTGATTGATTTCTAGTTTCATACCATTATGGTCAGAGAAGATGCTTGATAGGATTTCAATCTTCTTAAATTTATTGAGACTTGGTTTGTGTTCTAACGTGGTCTATTCTAGAAAATTTCCATGTGCACTTGAAAAGAATAGCTGCTCTGGGGTGGAATGCTCTGAAGATAGCATTAAATCCATCTGATCTTAGTGTGTCTTTTTTTCAGAGAGAGGAGAAGGGAGGGAGAAAGAGCAATGTATGGTTGCCTCTCACATGGCCCTCATTGGGGACCCGGCCCGCAACCCAGGCATGTGCCCTGACTGGGAATCGAACCGAGACCCTCTGGTTCCCAGCCCGCGCTCAATCCACTGAGCTACACCAGTCAGGGCTGATCTAGTGTGTCTTTTAAGGCTGCTGTTTTCTTGTTGATTTTTTTGTCTGGAAGATCCATCCATTGATGTCAATGGGGTGTTAAAATCCCCGACTATGACTGTATTACTGTCAGTTTCTCCCTTTATATCCAACAAGATTTGCTTTACATATTTAGGTGCTCCTATGTTGGGTGCATAATGTTTACTAGGGTTATATCCTCTCATTGGATTGTTTTCTTTACCATTATGTAGTGTCCTTCTTTGTCTTTTACTATAGCCTTGGTTTTAAAATCTGTTTTGTCAGATATAAGTACTGCTACCCAGCTTGTTTTCCTTTCCATTTGCATGAAATATCTTTTTCTGTCCCTTTACTGTAGTCTGTGTGGATCTTTCATTTTGAGGTGGGTTTCTTGTAGACAGCATATATGTAGGTCTTGTTTTCTTATCTATTCAGCTACCGTAGTCTTTTCATTGGAGTACTTAAGCCATTTACATTTAAGGTGATTATGATAGGTATATGTTTATTGCGATTTTAATGTCTTAACTGTGTTCCTCTGTTTTTTGTTTGTTTTTCTTTTTCTTCTTAAAGAAGGCCCTGTAACATTTTTTGTAATACTGGTTAGGTGGCAATGAATTCTTTTAGCTTGTTCTTGTCTTGGAAGCTCTTTATTTCTCTTTCAATTTTAAATGACAGCTTTGCTGGGTGAAGTAGTCTTGGTTGTAGGTCTTTGCTTTTCATCACTTTGAATATTTCATGCCAATCCCCTCTGGCCTGAAATGTTTCCATTAAGAAATCAGCTGACAGTCTTAATGGGAGCTCCTTAGTAGGTAAGTGTCTTCCTCTTGCTGCTTTTAATATTTTCTCTGTCTTTACCCTTTGCCAATTTAATTATGATATGTCTTGGTGTGGGCCTCCTTGGGTTCATCCTGCTTGGGACTCTGTGCTTCCCGGACTTGTTTATCTTTTTCCTTCACCAGATTAGGGAAGTTTTTGGTCATTGTTTCTTCAAATAGGTTCTCAGTCCCTTGCTGTCTTTCTCCTTGCTGTGGATGTTGTTATGCTTCACGTTATACCAAGGGTTACTAATCCTTGTTTCTAAAATTCTTTATTTTTTTTGCTGCTCTGGTTGGGTGTCTTCCGCTATGTCATCTTCCAAATCATTGATTTGATCCTCTGCTTCATCCAACCTATTACTTATTCCGTCCAGTGTATTCTTCATTTTAGATATTGTATTCTTCATGTCTGACTGGTCCTTTTTATGGTTTCTATGTCCTTTTCATGCTACTGTAGTTCTCTCTAAGTTCCTTGTAGTTCTCACTAAGTTCCTTGAGCATCCTTATAACCTTTTTTTTGAACTATATGAGGTCTGTCTGGAAAAAGTCCAACCATTGTTAATATAATGAGAACAGTTTGTGTGACATTGATGTAACCTGGCAGCCAAGGAGCGTGGACTGGAATGCACACGTGTGAACAATGATGACTTCACTCTACTAGTCAGTGGGAGGTAGACACCGTTGAGTGAGAATGTGTAGCTGTTGCATTCAAAATGACTGAGTGGGTACAACAATGAATCTGCATCAAATTTTGTGTTAAGCTTGAACATTTCTCTGTAGCAATGTTTTCTGCAGCTATAAGCAACTGGTGATTGGCAGCTTCATCACCACAGTGCACTGGCTTATGCATCACGTCTTGTGCAGAGTTTTTTGACGAAATATGAAATCACCCAGGTGACTCAGCCCCCCTACAGCCCAGATGTGGCACCCTGTGACTTCTGGCTTTTACCAAAATAAAATCACCTTTGAAAGGGAAGAGATTTCAGACCATTGATAAGATTCAGGAAAATACAATGGGGCAGCTGATGGCAATTGGGAGAACTGTGTGAGGTCCCAAGGTGCCTACTTTGAAGGGGACTGAGGCGTCATTGTCCTGCATACATTGTTTCTTGTATCTTCTTCAATAAATGGCTCTATTTTTCACATCATGTGGCTGGATACTTTCTGGACAGACCTTGTATCGCTGATAAATCGCTTGCCTCCATCATTTAGCGATTTTTCCTGTTATTTCATTTGGAGTATGTTTGTTTGTCTCCTCATTTTGGCTGCCTCTGTGTTTGTTTTTGTGTATTAGGTAGATCTGCTGTAACTCCCAGTCTTGGTAGGGTGGCCTTATGTAGTAGGTGTCCGGTGGGACCCAGTGGCACTGTCTCCTTGATCATCTGAGCCGGATGCTCTCTGAGTGTCCCTTGTGTGGGCTCTGTGGGCCCAGTGTTGTAATGGCAGATTGATTGCTATTGGTCAGTTTGTGCACGGGGTCCGCTCTCAGGCTGGCTGACTGGGAGGATCATCCCCAACCACAGTGTACGAGCTGCCGTGCAGGTGCTGACCACACAAAGCGAAGTTCACCTTATCAGGGTCTGGGGCCTGCTGAGATCTCCCTTTGTCTTGTACGCCTCTCGTGAAGCTGATTGGATCCTGCTCTGACGCTGTCTGAAGCTGGCTTCCAGGTGTGTTGGTTCTGGGGCCTCTTGGGAGGGACCCTGGTAGATAGGCAGGTACCGTTAACAAGGAGCACTCATGGAGGAGGTGAATATGATTTGGAGGAGGTGAATATGATTTATTTTTTTTTAAAGATTTCATCCATTTATTTTTTAGAGAGAGGAGAAGGGAGGGAGACAGAGAGGGAGAGAAACAACAATGCATGGCTGCCCCCCACATGGCCCTCACAGGGGACCTGGCCCGCAACCCAGGCATGTGCCCTGACCGGGAATCGAACCGGGACCGTCTGGTTCCCAGCCCGCGCTCAATCCACTGAGCTACACCAGCCAGGGCGGTGAATATGATTTTGATGTCTTTATAGAAAAGGCTACAAGAGGAGGCTCTTTTCAAGGCTATAATGCTAGGCAGTCAATATCAAATTGCAGGTGCAATAATCTTGGTCCCTTGTTTTATAAATATAATCAAGAATTATTGTGTGGTTTCAACTATCTCTACCATTCATGTATCCAAACCACACACATCTTCTAAAATCCAGGCACAAATTACTCAACACAACTAAGACTGAATTTATTACTTTCCTTTTTTTGTTGCCTCTTCTCTGTTCTCTTTTGGGGTATGTCCTTCCTTTGATTCAGTTACACAATCAAGAAACCTGAATGATGGTCAGTCTATATCCTTCACTTCATTCATTTCATGCGCTGCAATTAAATAATAAATAAGCCCAGTCAATTCTGTGCCCTTGATAGATCTCGAGCAAATCCATGATTTGTAAGCATTTTAAGTTCTCTCCTAGTCAACCCCAGTGGTTTCCTAGCTTGTCCTCCTGCCTCCTGTCTTTTGTGCTCCCTGATCCCTTGCTCGAAGACTTATAAATCCAAGACACAAATCAAATCTTGCCTGACGTGTTTGGTCCTTAATCCCATTATTTAGGAAACAGTTATTTGGAAAGGAAGTACACCCACCATATTGTCCCCCTGTTGTCTCTGTAAACTATCATATAATGAATTGTGACTTATATTTTAACTTTATAACTATAATTGACAAATGTAAAAGTAATTGTAGCCCTGGCCAGTGTAGCTCAGTGGATTGAGCATGGGCTGCGAACCAAAGGGTCGCCAGTTCGATTCCCGGTCAGGGCACATACCTGGGTTGCGGGCCAGATCCCCAGTGGGGGCCACGTGAGGGGCAACCCCACGTTGATATTTCTCTCCCTCTCTTTCTCTCTCCCTTCCCTTCTGTCTAAAAATAAAAAAATAAATTCTTTTTTTTAAATTATTTATTTATTATTTTTTTTTAGAGAGAGGGGAAAGGAGGGAGACAGAGAGGGACAGAAACAGCAATGTATGCTCACATGGCCCTCACTGGGGGCCTGGCCTGCAACCCAGGCATGTGCCCTGACTGGGAATCGAACCGGGACCCTTTGGTTCCCAGCCCGCCCTCAATCCACTGAGCTACACCAGCCAGGGCTAAATAAATTCTTAAAAAAAAAAAAAAAGTAATTATAGTTCTTCATACATATTGAGGATAACAGTTTTTAAATGCAGTTTCTTTATGTAACACATCTTTATCCTTTTTAACATCTAAGGAAGTCTTCTTACTTTAACATCAAGAAGTCATGCATTTCAGTTTCTGTTCTTTTGTGATGATGAAAGCTTGCATATTTAAATGAATTTACATAAACATTTTCATTATCATCTGACAAGCTATATACACCCTTTGACCTCTTCTCCTGCCCCTCCCAAAACACAGATACACACATCATCATCATCCTCTTCTCTTTCTTTCTCTCTCTTTCTTCTTTTTTCTTCCTCCCTCACATGCATAGATATTATAAACTGATTATTGGTCTTTTGTGAGTCTAGATAAGGTTCTTATTTGTCTGTAGGTGAATAGTTCTTCCTTATCCACGATTTCGTTTTCTGTGGTTTCAGTCACCAGCAGCCAAATGTGGTCCAAAAATAGGAAATGGCAAATTTCAGAAGTAAACAATTCATAACTTTTCAATTTCAGGCTGTTTTGAATAGTTTGATGATATCTTGAGCTGTCTTACTCTGTCCCACCTGGGATGTGAATCGTCACTTTGGCCAGCGTATCCACTCTGTAGGTACATGACAATAAGATATTTAAGAGAGACAGAGATCACATTCACTTATCTTTTATTACAGTACATTGTTATAATTGTTTTGTTGTTAGTTATTGCTAATCTCTTACTCTGCCTAATTCATAAATTAAACATGGGTATGTTTGTATTGGAAAAGACATGCATAGCATACGGAGTGTTTGCTACTGCTCTTCATTTCAGGCATCCTCTGAGGATCTTGGAACATAGCACATGTGAAAAAGGAGAAACTACTGCAAATAATTTAAAGGAAAAAATATTGATTTTTTAAGGAATAGTTGTAGAATGCATTTAAAAGTTTTTTTGTTGTTGTTTTTGTTTTGTTTTTTTTTTTAAGATTTTATTTATTTTCAGAGAGAGGAGGAGGGAGGGAGAAAGAGCAATGTGTGGTTGCCTCTCACATGGCCCTCACTGGGGACCTGGCCCACAACCCAGGCATGTGCCCCGACCGGGAACCGAACCAGGACCCTCTGGTTCCCAGCCCGCGCCCAATGCACTGAGCTACACTAGCCAGGCTAAAAGTTTTTTTTAATAGCATTTCTAAACTTGAAATAAAACTTTGACATTTTGGTAAAAAAAAGAATTTTGCAGTTAGATTTTCTTTTTAAATCAAATAATTAAAATCCTCATTACTGCCCTGGCTGGTGTGGCTCAGTGGATTGAGCGCGGGCTGCAAACCAAAGGGTCTCTGGTTCGATTCCCAGTCAGGGCACATGCCTGGGTTGTGGGCCAGGTCCCCAGGGGGGTCATGTGAGGTGCAACCTCACATTGATGTTTCTCCCCATCTCTTTCTCCCTCCCTTCCCTTCTGTCTAATAATAAATAAATAAATAAAATCTTTAAAAAAAAATAATAAATCCTCATTACTGACCATCCCAACTTTGCTGCAATTGCTGCCACTGTCTTTCTTCTCTCTGATAGCAGACCCTTCTAAAATTGTCTTTAAGAAAAGGAGATCGCCCGTCTCTCTGCTGGCAGCCCCCGCCCTGGTTCCTGAAACCAGCACGTTGTGTGCCTAGTGCCTTGCCCAGAGCAGGTACACACACACTTAATTAAATCACACTGTAGAGTGTTCCCCTGCTACCTTTTGGTTTCCTTTTTCTTTCTCCTTGAGTGTTTTAGGGGAGGATAGAAACATTTTCCACAAACATTTGATTCCACAAACTTTTTTAAAAAAATTTTAGAGATAGGAGAAGGGAGGGAGAAAGAGAGGGAGAGAAACAGCAATGTATGGTTGCCTCTCACATGGCCCTCACTGGGGACCTGGCCTGCAACTCAGGCACGTGCCCTGACTGGGAATCGAACCGGGACCCTTTGGTTCCCAGCCCGCACTCAATCCACTGAGCTACACCAGCCAGGGCTGATTCCACAAATTTTTAAGTGATGCTCTGTGCCCATCCCAGAGCCTGGTGCTAGGATTACCAGTGTGAAGAGAGCAGCCCCTGTAGGGTCACTCCAGCTGGTGTGTTTCCTGCTTCCCTGCTTCTTACTCCTGTGGCCCATCATTTTGAAATGTAGAAGTTAAAGTTGATAATCCTAGGTGATGTTTTCTAATCAGATGATTTCCTGGAGAAGATCACTGGTGTAGAAAATAACAGTGTTTATAACTAGTCTTAACAAGTAAGGCCAAGAATTGTTTGTTGCTGTTACATCAACTGCACGTTGAGAATGGAGGGAAATCAGAACACAGAGCGCCCAGCAGTGCTGGGGTTGTAAATGCGCCTTCACTACAGCCGCGGTTCTTACCGCCAGTGACGGTTAAGCAAGTGGACTTTGGAGTCAGGTTGCCTGGGTACTGGTCCCAACACTTACCTAGTTTGTGACCTTGAGCAAATAAAATTTGTTTTTTTCATAAAACAAGCAGGCTTTATGCAGTATTTTAAACACTTTCCATTTTGGCAATATTTCACAACACACTTAGCTCCAAGGGCTGGGAAGGAAAAAGTTGGAAACTAAAGGGAAATTTCAACGGACATTGCTAAAAGAAAAACTGCCCAAGCCCTCCCCCCAATAAAACTGCACATGTCACTTAATTCCACTGCCCAAGAGGAGGCCCCGAGGAAAGCAACAGGCAGCTGTGGGTCATGTCAGAGACGGGGGCACCTTCAAGCAGCCATCAGTGTGGTCATTTGCGCTGGTCATTTCTGTTACCATTTCTTCCTCCCGTTGGCCCCCATAGCCACCTGTTTTCCTCCATCGCTGCCACCACTCCTGTCTTCTCCGTAGCTGCCCCCACTTGGGTCTCCATCAGAGCCTCCTCGGTCCACTCCATAGCCTCCTGGTCCCCTCCATAACCACCTCCTTGATCCCCCCCACAGCCATCTCCTCTGTCCCCACCGTAATTACTTCTGTCTACACCACAGCTGCCTCAGTCCCCGCCTCTGCCCCCACAACCGCCACAGCTCCTCTGTCCCTGGAAGTCTCCTCCTGAGGGACGAGAGTCCTCTGGTCTGGGCTCATTGCACGATTACAGGTATTCCTTCGGGCAAAGTTCATATTTGCACATGACGGATTAAGGTATACCCAGTACCCACTTTGGGGGTCTCCACACCTCCCCCAGAAGCCTCCATGGCCCCTGTCTCCTCCACGGCCTGCTACCCACCTCCACTTCCACCTTCTTTCATGAATTCATGACCTCCACGGTCTTCTGGTAGCAAAGGACACTCTGTGTTGCCATGGAACTCTTCCCTAACAAACCTGTCCCTGGCACCTCAGCTGAAGGCGGGTTATCGAACATGCTGGTGCCTCCCCTTTTGGCTTCCCTGTGTCCTTGTCTGTGTGCAGATTTATCTCCACTTTTCTAGTCTTCTTGTTTGTCTTGATAATTCCTGCTGTTTAAAGAATTCCCCCACTTGGTCTGTAGACACACCCTCCCCAGGCCTTTCACAAAGATTGCGTTGTTATCTGAATTATCAGATTCTGAATCAGCATCTGGTCTGGGTCCAAAATCACTGTGACCACCAAAATTTTTGAAGCCACTACAGTAACCACCACTTGATCCTGTCATAGGGTCTCTTCCACCCTTGTCATATCTCCCGTGCCCTCTGCCTCCTCCCTGTGACCCACCACGAGCTCTGTTACCTTCTCCACACCTGTTCACACCAGTCAGCTTGTGTGAGGTAGCCGTGGTTTCTCCTCTGTGAGTGGTGAGACTGCTGGTTTTCTTTTCGTTTTGTTTTTAAACTGTTTATTCTTTAAAAAAAATTTTTTTTTTAATTTACTTTGAGAGAGGGAGGGAGGGAGAGTGAGAGGGAGAGAAATAGCAATGTGCCTGGGATACATCGATCGGTTATCCGCGACATGCCCCCAGCCAGGGACCTGGCCCTGCAACCTGGGCAAGTGCCCTGACTGGGAATCAGACCAGCGACTTTTCGGTTTGCAGGCAGGTGTCACACCAGCTAGGGCTGTCGTTTTTCCTTTTTAAGATTTTATTTCCTTTTTTGGGGGGGAGGAGAGGGAGGGAGAAAGAGGGAGAGAAACACCAATTGGTTGCCTCCCATATATGCCCTGACCAGGGACCAAACCCACAACCCGGGCATATACCCTGACTGAGAATTGAACTGCTGACCTTTCACTTTGCAGGACAGTGCCCAACTTTAAAAAAAAATGTGTTTATTGATTTTAGAGAGAGAATCCACTTATTTTTGCATTCATTGGTTGGTTCCTGTATGTGCCCTGACCAAGGATCAAACCCGCAACTTTAGTGTGTCTGGAAGATGCTCTAACCGACTGAGCTACCCGGCCGTGGCAACACTGCTGGTTCTGGTTATACGAATCATGCTGCTGATCATAATTTGACAGTTGAGCAGACATTTAACCTCTGTGTACCTTGGCTTCCCCGTCTGCAAACTGGGAGTGCTGGCAGTTCCTCCTTGCTGATGTTGTTGTGAAGCTCTGTCCGGGCGAAGCACGTAGCACAGGGCCTGATGCAGAGCGAGTGTCTGCTACAAGTTAGCTTCTGCTGTCATCGCTGTTGTTCTGCCCGCCTCACCCGGTGAGTGCAAAAGTCACATACATGCAGCGAGAGCCTCTCCCGGAGCCTCGTACCTCTAGACCAGGCGCTGCGTCCTTGAGGTTGGGCACCCAGCCTCGTTTCACTTGATGATGGTCGTTTGTTTACCAAGGGCCTGACCAGCACTGAGCAGGACCAGGAGCCAGGCCTGCAGGACTTCTCCATATCTCTTTGATGGTTAACTCATTCCTGAGTTTGGTTGTCTGGCTGAAGCTCTGGATTTCTGAAGTTACTTGGCTGCCAGTTAAGTCAAAAGGAGTGATTCATTTGTGTTTGTAAGCTATTCATTAGCATTCAAGATAATACCTCAAGCCTTGGCTGGTGTGGCTCAGTGGCTTGGGTGTCATCCTGCAAACTGGAAGACCACTGGTTTGATTCCCAGTTGGGACGCATGCCTCGTTTGCTGACCAGGTCCTGGGTTGGGGGCATATGAGAGGCAACTGATTGATGTTTCTCTCCCTCTCCTTCTCCCTCCCTTCCTCACTCTGAAAATAAGTAAAAAAAAAAAAAAGATAATACCTTACATTTATATGACACCAAATTGCTTTCACATAAATTATCTCATTTGATGTGATCTTCAAAACAAGCTTGTGAGGTAGGCAAGGACCATTAGCTCCAATTTATAGATGAGAAGATGAAGAGTTTAATTGATTTGCCCCGCATAAGGTGGCTAGTAAATGCAGAGCACCTGCCCAAACCAAATCTCCTGCTTCTCTCTCGGAGCTTTTTCCATGACCCGTACTCAGGAGCAGTAGGGACAATAAGATGCCGGTTGTGGGCCCTGCAGAGCCCTGGGCCTCTGCCTGCGGCACAGGGATTTGACTGAGTGAAGCTGCCCGGTATGGGTGAACCTGACAGGTATTAGCCGACCTGGAAGGCTTGAGGAAGTGTGTCAAAATTTGAGTTAAAGCCCTGGCTGGCGTAGCTCAGTGGATTGAGCGTGGGCTGGGAACCAAAGGGTCACCAGTTCGATTCCCAGTCAGGGCACATGCCTGGGTTGCGGGCCAGGTCCCCAGTGGGGGCCATGTCAGAAGCAACCATACATTGCTGTTTCTCTCCCTCTCTTTCTCCCTCCCTTCCCCTCTCTCTGAAAAAAATAAAATCTTAAAAAAAAATTGAGTTAAAGCTACTGCAGCAGAGTTTCCATTTCAACTGAGGCAGTATTCAAAATATTCTCCGTTTGCGTAGCTGCTTCCCTGTCTTTGCTGTTCCTGAGTACTGTTATTTAGTTGATATTTTTCTTTAAATTGGCTCACTTCTTTTTTGGGGGGGGAGAAAACTCGGGGACTACACGGCCCCCCTCTGAGTCAGAGAGAGAGCCCGGACCCCTGCCTAAACAGGCTTTCATTGTTTTTCTGGGTACATTAGGTCAGAGTGGTCTTCATTTACTATTAAATTGGCTCACTTCTTTATAGTTTTAAACCTGTTTATAAAGGAAATCGGTGCATTAAGGGAAGAAAGAAATGAGATGCAGGAAGCACCAGGGCCCAGAAGGAAGGAGTTCTACACCCTGGGAGAGGGGCAGAGAGCATGGCTTTGGGGCTGGGGACTCAGGTCTCTGGGAGTTGAGGGTGATGGCAGGCAGTGGGGCGAGGGGAGGGGCAGCCAGGCCCAGGGTATCTGACAGGCCTGGGGGGTGGGAATCTCCATTGTGAGATAAGGTGGGCAAGGATCTTGGAGTCTGAGGCTGATATAGGGGTACTCAGGGTTAGCATGGGAGGGTAGAGGCAGGGCCTGAGAGAAGGGGGCACCCGAGGAAGAGGAGGGAAGGGAGAAGAGGAAGATATCGACTGGGCTCCAGGTGAGTTGCTGATTTGGAGAAGTGGGCTGAGGAGGAGGGCCGGGCAGAGGCTGAGTCCCAGGAGAGAGTGCTGGGAGGGCTACCTGGAGGAGGGAACCTGGAGGGGAGAGTCTGAGGTACAGGAGGAGCTGAAGAGTGACCTCAGAGATGGGCTGAGGACCCAGATCCCAAAGGGTGCAGAGGGGCTACATTTGGGGTAAGCAAGCCGCGCCCTGTACATGGTCCCAGTTGGTTCAGGCCCAGGGTCGCTACCCTGAGTTTGGACCATGTGCGTGGTTAGCAGCCTGAGAGCGATGTTGGAGTGAGGTCTGGGTCCCCCCAGAATCATCTTGGTACCACCAGCAGGCCCACATTTTGGGGGTGTTGAGCTGAGGTTGCTGGTCTGGGGTGGGCTGGCACCCTGCTTGCGCTGAGCCTTAGAAGAGTCCCTAGTTTCTGTAGTGACCAGGCAGTCAGGGATTTATTTCTCTGTAGTGCTGTCGCAGGGTGGGCCACAGGCTATAAGGAAGGAGAGTGACCAACCTTTTAGTCCGCGGAGCCGACTGCTAGGTGAGCGCCCAGAGCGCTGTGTTTTACCTCCTGCACCTCTGGTGTTCCCGGGGAAACGTCTGCCGCCCACAGGCTTGGGGAGAAATCGCTCCAGGTGGTCACTACCGGCTCTTCCCGTTCCTGGAGCCCGGCCTCCCTAGCTGGTTCACCGGGGTGGTGTCTGTTGTCACACAGAGTGCGTGGCCTCCCGCTGTGTCCTCCACATCTGAGTCCTGCCTGTGAGCCTCCACGTCTGAGTCCCATTTATGAGTCTGGCTTTTGAGAACGGGGCCTAATTACTTTATATCACTTACTTACCTGGCTCCAAGTTTTATTACAAGAAAGGCCTTTTAAAAATTATGTTCTTTTCTGTGTAGGGCACCTTTCATTGAAGTTAATTGTGGCTATTTTATGTTTACTGGACCCCTCAGTGTCCTGCTTTTTTGGGTAAATCAGGAGTTCATTCCCCTCAAGAGGTGAAACTGGATGCAGGTGGGTTGGGAGGGCCCCTCTCTGTGCCTGGTGCAAGGCCCTTGGCGACGGCAGGCTCAGGTTGCTGCAGGCGGTGGGACCAGTTATGAGGACTCCAGGAAGGGCTGGGCAGCTGTTAATTCATGACTCATTCTTCTCTGTGATGTCGGCTCTGGGGGGTGCATTTAGTTCCCACCGTGGTTCTCGTGGCAGTCTGCTATGGTGATTTCCCCTTTCCGGCTTGATTTCTCAAGAGGAGGTGTTAGGTAGAGGGGACATTGTGAAAGAGTGGTGAGGTCTCCTAGCATTGGGACAGCAGCCACTTCCTCCCACTCCTCAGTGCTCCTGACCTAATTGACATCGTAGAGGCTTTCTAATTGTTTTGGTTGAGAAGTAATGAATGTTTGCCCCTTTCATTCAGTAGGGCAGGGAGGCGGTGGGTGGGAAGTCTCTCAGCTGTCACCTAGCTCCTCTGTGAAGTCTCAGGAAATGCAAATGAATGTTTCCGAGTGTTAAGGAGACCAGAGGACTTAGGGGAAACCTATAGGTGAAGAAGGAAACTGCAAGTTGGCAACTTCTGTGGCTACTTCCACTCTGCCTGCGCGATCCCACCACCTGCGAACTTTCATAGAGGAGCTGCCAAACTCGATGCCTGGAATAAGCAGTCCTGTCTTCATCTCACCATTCCATATCGGGCCCTGTTTGTTCTTCTGAAAGTTCCTCTTCCGTCCCAACTGTATCATAGTTAAGAAAAATATTGTTGCCCTGGCTGGTGCGGCTCAGTGGATTAAGCATCAGGCTGCGAACCTAAGGGTTGCTGTTCGGATTCCCAGTCAGGGTACATGCCTGGTTTGTGGGCCAGGTCCCCAGTTGTGGGTGTGTGGGAGGCAACCAATCAATGTATCTCTCACACATCAATGTTTCTCTCTCTCTCTTTCTCCCTCCCTTCCCCTCTCTCTAAAAATAAATAAACAGCCCTGGCTGGTGTGGCTCAGTGGATTGAGTGCTGGCCTGTGAACAAAAGGGTCGCTGGTTCAATTCCCAGTCAGGGCACATGCCTGGGTTGTGTCCCCAGTTGGGGACGTATGAGAGGTAACCACATGTTGATGTTTCTCTCCCTCTTTTTCTCCCTCCCTTCTCTAAAAATAAATATATAAAATCTTAATAAATAAATAAAATCTTTAAAAAAAGAAAAATATTTTTGCATCTTTTTGCCCTAATTAGCCTCTGAGCTGCTCATGAGGTAGGGTTATGTCATAATAAACAATATTGACGCTGGAAGCTTTTTCAAGGCCTGCTTCAGGAGGGTTGTGTTTACTTGGGGAGAAATGCTTTAGGCAGCAGTCACTCCAGGAGGGCTGGGCAAAGCTGGGAGTCCAGTTTGTAACACAAAACACCAAACTCCAGGCCAACTGGTTCAAAGTCAAAACTGGCTTTCCA
>PVJI01012319.1:0-52124 GCA_004026765.1 Micronycteris hirsuta | reverse complement strand
GGGGGAGGGGGGAGGGGAGAGGATGCAAATAACTGTAATTGAACAACAATAAAGTAATAAAAAAAAGAATACTTGACATATAGTTATATCAAACCCAGATTAGTTAAATGTATTTCAAGTAAATTAATTTTGCTATTTATTTTAAGGCTATTTTTTAGAAAATGATGGTCTTTTGTGTGTGTATTTATAATATTATATCCTTCGAGAAAAAAATTTACATTGACATGACAATAAAAACTCTATGTTACATGGCATTTGTCGTATTTTTCTCATCCTGACTCATACTCAGGGATTAGTCACTGTATCACCATGTAGGTGCAAAGAATAGACTCTCAGGGCCATGTAATAGAATCAGGTTGCCAGAGATAATTTTTGTTTTATTTTTACCTTTTAAAAATTAGTACATTATTAAGAGCAATTTTTTAAAAAAATGTTATCTACCTATCTACCTATTTTTATAGAGAGTGGAAGGGAAGGAGAAAGCACATGAGAGAGAAACAGTAACGATTGCCTCTCATATGCACCCCGACGGGGCATCAAACCACAACCCAGGCATGTGCTCTGACCAGGAATCAAACTGGTGACCTTTCTCTTTGTGGGACAGTGCACAACCAACTGGGTCACACAAGTCAGGGCTAATAAGAATAATTTTTAACAAATCTCTTATACTCAACTTTTCGTGCAAATGTTATGTTTTGGGATTCCTTGTCCCCAGTTCTACTGTTGATTTCCATTCACAATTCCGATATAACTATGTTTCATAAACATGCCTCATGTATAACTAGATACATACTATACATATATAATCTCATCTGATCCTGGTTTGCATGTATAAATATGTGTATATAGTATATGTATATATGTATGTGTGATATTTATATACAATGCTGCTGAAATGTCTGAAGAATTCATATTTACTCTTGAACAAAATTTAAAATGATGCATTCTAGTTTACACCATAGAGACAGTTAGAATTATTACTGCCCAGTGGCTGGTAAGCCAGCAAATTATTCTGGTAGTACAGAACTCTAGACATGATACAAAAGCAAAGGAATCTCAGTAAACCAGGGATGTAATAGATTGGGTAAGAAGTTAACTTGTAACCAGGGACTAAATAATAGGTCTTAGGAGAGTTTTTCACAAACCTGAATGCATATTAGAATCACCTGAACAGCTTTTGAAACTACCTATACCTCAGTTTCCACTGTAATTCAATTGGTGGTTTGATGCATAACAAAGTCCCCCAGGTCTAATGGGTTGAACTGTACGTATCGACAAAGATATGACTAAACCCTGGTACCTATGAATGTGACCTTATTTAGAGAAAGGGTCCTGGCAGATGTAATTAAGTTAAGGATCTCAAAATGAGATCACCCTGGTTTAAAGGGGGGACTCAATCGAATGACTGTGCCTTATAACATAAAGAAGAAGGGATTTGACAGAGACACAGGAAAGAAAGTCAAGCGAAGACAGAGACCAGAGTTTGGAGTCATGATGCCACAGGTGAGGAGCTGCAGGAGCTAGCAGAAGCTGAAGATTCACAGAGGATCCCCCACCCCTGAGCTTTCACAGGAAGCCTGCTGACACCTGGATTTTGAATTTCTAGTCACCAGACGTGTGAGAGTAAAATTTCATTGTTTTACGCCATCACATTTGTGGTAATGTTTTTAAGCAGTCCTAATAATACCGATTTGTAGGGAATGTTGAAAACACAGAGTTTAAATTATGTGGTCTTGTTTTAGTGTAAGGATCACTTGAGTTGCTTTTCCAAAAATACAGATTCCTGAACTCTATCTAAGGCAGAGGTGGCAAACACAAGGCCCTCGGGCCTAATGCAACCCTCCACCTTGTTTTATCAAGCCCAGCACCTTGTTTCCACCAGGCGGCAGCACCGAGCTCTTGCTTAACTGTTAAGGAGTACTTACATTTATACAGTCCTAAAATTACAGCCAACCCTCTGAAGACAACTGAGAGGCTGATGTGGCCCCCGGTGAAAATGAGTTTGAACCCCTGCTAAGGCCTACTGAATGGGGGTCTGTGGAGGAGCATTGAAACCTGAGGATCTTCATCAGTAACAAGCACATCAAGTGATTCCTACCCTCAAGCAAGAAGTTGGGGAAATGCTGAGTTAGGCGAAGGAACTAAAAGCTGTTTTTAATAATTTATGCGTGTGGCTTTCAATATATTTTGCCAGGGTTTGCTTAACTTCTGACTTTTCTGCAGAAAAAGCCTAACAAAGGCTAATTAAGCAAGCATATACAAAAGGCTTCTGTAACCAAAGATAAATGTAAGAGTATGTCACATATCTATAAGAATAATATGAAGACAACTGAATAGTCTTTATACCACTTTTGAACAAAATAATAATAATGTTTTAATATAAAGGTGTGGTAAAATAATTTTAAAAGACCTCCTGGGATACAAAGCATTAATCTGCATGGCTGAGGCAAGAAAAATAGTTTCTCAGTTTCTTTGGTTTACATCATTTTAATAAAAATAATTGATATTGGAGAGTAAAAAACAATAAGATTTGAGAGAAAATTAAAGCTCTAAGTCAAATTAAAGAGAAAGATTAAGTGCCTGATTGCTAAAAATGAGTTTGTCTTCATAGTGAGACAACTTATCAAGCAAGTAATAAAACATCAAAACGTTTTTGATCTCTGAATATTGACAGTTATTTTGGAGTGAGTACAAGATAAGATGAATGAAAACTGGAAAAGGATAAGGTAATCTTAATCTCAAAAATGAGTGAAAATATAGAAACTGTAGAGAGATGAAGTTTAAGCGTATCTCTGATAATAATTCTGGAACAAACTTGTTAAAACATTTTGTCAGCACTTTTTTTGCTCATACAAAGTTTATATAAGTATAAATCATGAGAATGCAATGAAAGTGTGTATCTGTATTTTAGCAACATCAGAAATCTCATGATAAACAAAGAAACAAAAAAAAAAAAAACTTGTACGCAAGATGATAGTAAATGTAGGTGGATGAATACTGGGTTCAAAACTGTATCTTCAGTTCTAATCATTGTATCAGCTTTTTCCCCAGGAGGATATCTTCAGTAGCTCACCAAAAGATTCATGACTTTGTTGCCATGATTTGTTACAGCCTTAAAAGCTATACTTATCAAATCTCTGAGTGACACAAAACCGGGAGGCATCATTAGCACTGTAAATGTAAAACTGCAAGGGGGTTGGAGTTAGGAGATGAAGGTCAAAGAGTGAAAGCAAACTCCCCCACCAAAATAAAACTTAAAACAAATTTGAAATGTAAAATTGGAACTACCCAAAAGGAATTATCAAGCCTATAAGAACGCTTAGGTATTTCAAATGACTAGTAATTCAATATGTCAGTTTCATATTAAGGCTACCATCTAAGACCACCTTAACAGAAGCCTAAAATCCCAATCACTGAAGGTAATCTTCCCTCTATAATTTAATGTAAAAAATATAATTCTGGGCCATGAATTTTTTTAAACTGTAGTAAAAACATGTACAGTTTACAGTTTCAACTATTTTCAAGCGCACAGTTTACTAGTGTTAACTATATTGCATTGTTGTGCAGCAGGTCTCCAGAATTGTTTTAACCTTGCAAATTGAAACTCTATACTTATTGAACCTCAACTCCCCACTTTGGCCATTAATTTTACTAAAGTTGTTAAGAATGCAACTACATGCACAATAGAGCAATTGGCAGGAAAAGAGCCTGCAAATATTTTCATCATATCAGGAAAAATGGAAGGAAGCGGTGTGATTAATCTGTAAAGAGCGGTATAGGTGAACATGATGGTTTTTGTTATCTAAAGACCTATCCTGTGGGAAAGGTTATAAATTCAGCCTGTGTAGCTTCAAAGGACAGAAGAGTATGCCTGAGTGTAATTCTTAGGAAGGGAGATGCTGGCTCTATAAAGGAATAATATTCTGAAATTTGATTACTGCCCAACAGTAAAATCAATCACCCTGCAAAGTGGCCAATTCTTTGTTCCTGAACATACTCAAACAAGAACTGGGTAAGTATCTTTGAGACCAGTTTTAGAAGAATTCTTATATTGGATGAAGGCTTGAGTTATGTAACATCTATATTCAACTACCAAAGTCTGTGATTCTCTGAAATAAACAACTAGAAGTGAATAGGGCTGAGTTTCAATGCTGCTACATCTATTAACTTATTTTGCAATTTTGGAAACACAACTCTAAGTGCTTCAGCTTTTTTTTTTTTTTTCCATAAAGTAAGGGGGTAAATGAATGTTATCTCATACTTTTTAAATTTCCATGCATTGAATGTATGCATTGGTAAGTATGTGCCTATCTGCTAAAGAGAGAAGTATAGTGAGAGAAAAAAAAAAAAAAAGAAAATGAATGAGTTAAATAAACAAACACTTGTAACAGTATTGTCCTTCAATCCAGTAGTAAGAACCAGGAGACACTAAGAACCCCCACATTCTATAGAAAGAACCCAGTATTTGGAGCCATTCTGTGTAAAAGGAGAGTACTCCACAAGTCAGCCTTGAAGGAGAGAATGCATAAGAGACATTCAAGAAATTTTGTGGGTGCATGAAAAGAAAGAACTGATTGGCTGTTGCACAGGAAGTAGATTGGTCATTTCATCCTGTATCTAGAGAGGAAGAAAGAAATGTAGGGTTGTGGTAGGCTTCAGAGATGGGTCATCTGGAGAGCAGTCTGATCTCAAAATTTGGAAGAGCAAAATAAGGTGAATGCAGCAAAAGTGAGCAAAACTTTTTTGATATCAGCAATGTAACCAAGAGGATAGCCCTGAAACGACTGCATTCTTGCAACTGTGTGTGGCTGTGAGATATACCACTTATGGTGGGAAAAATGATGGGTGGGGAATAAAAGAGATTTAGATTGTGATGTGAGAGGGCTATAAAGAAGGGAGAAGAGACAAAAAAGAAGTCAATATTCAGGGAGCTGAGAGGAGGAGTGAGACCTCAGACGTGTCTGAAGATCTCACATAAGAGCCCCACAAGAGACAGCATTTCTCATGTGTCAGAGGACTGTGATACTCAGCTCAGAGAAGCAGAGAGAATGTTACCATGAGGTCTCCTTAAAAGATGTCACCCATTTCCACCATCTGTCCTCTCTGCCTGAAGTGTTAAGTCTAGAGAGAGAGGAAAAGTGAAGAACGAAAAAAAAAAACAAGAAAAAACAAAACACATTCCCCTTTCATCCAAGTTCCTAGAGCCTCAAGTTTAACTGGCAACAATGGAGGAGAAATATTGGACTAAGAAATAATATTGGATGATTCAATCAAAGTTATAGGAACTAAAATTTACCAGAGTCACCGTGTCCGCCAAGATGTTATTAAGGAATGGCAAAGCAGATGAAAGCAGTGCTTGGCAATGAGCATAGTTCATATCAATTCTCCACTGGGTTAATGATCCTCATTAAACTTGTTACACACATATGCAGTTCTTTTCCTACCAAGTTAAAAAATTATACTTAATCAGACACTGTTTTTCTGATAATGCCATTTACCTGATTTAAATTAAATTATTTTTCTTTCTAGCTCTTCTGTTTTTGTCTGACCCTTATCAATTCTCTTTCTGAGATCCTTTGCTCTTTAATAATGTAGGGTAAAATTATAATATTAGAAGTACACAAGACAGAATTCTACTATCTCCAAAGATTAAAAAATGAACATCCATATAATGAAGTAGCATTAACTTAGCAAATTTTAGTAGATTTTTTTTACTATTCCTCATTTAATTGTCATTCAATCTTTCAATAAACTTCAGGTATTTTCCAAAGTTAAACCCTTTGAACAAATTATAAGTTATCAATTCATATTAAGGTATATTTATTTAAAAGTAATAAATGTTTTTTTTAAAAACCTGGAAGTGAGAACAACCCAAAGTTTGTTAAAGTTTAAAATAAACTATACTATCTTTTAGTAAATTGTCCAAGGGGCAAAAGGAGAGTTTTTGAAATATTTGTATATTCAATCATGAAATACCCTTACATTTAATACTGTAATTTGGGGATAGGCAGGACATTTGTCTGAATAATTGTTTCCATCTTGAACTAATTTTGCATATACAAACATAAGTATATTACTAAGTGTATGTGTAAGATAAAACCAAATATAAATGGTGGTTTCCTTAAGTTAGTGGCTCCTAAAGTAGGACCCCAGGAGCACGAGCATGAAGATCAGAATCAAGGGGAAATTTGTTAGAAATGTAAATTCTTGGGCCCAACCCAGGACCTACTGGAGCAGAGACTCTGGGATGGGGGCATGGGGCCCAACATTCTGGCTTTAACAAGCTTGCCAGGAAATTCTGATTCATTCATCTCAAGTTTGAGAAACAACGTCTTAAGTTAATGACTCTCAGACTTGAGTACAAATTAATACCACGTGGAAAGCATTAAATATCTGATTGAGTCCCACCCCCAGAGATTCTCAACTAATTAGTCTAGGGTGAGGTATAGACAGGTGATTTTAAAGCTTCTTGGGTCATTCTTTCTTTGACATCTCAAGTTGAGCACCAATGCTAAGTCCTGTCCTGGAAATGAGACTGATCATAATTTAAAATTTATATTTTTGTCATTTTGTATTTAGTGCAGAATAATTTTTGTTTTGAGAGAAATCTATGTAATTCTCTCAACAGCTTTAAAAGTGAGATTGTGCCTACCAGAGCTTCACTATAAGCTTCTCTACTGACATAAATTTTTATTTAAAAGGATGATATAAAAATAAACGTATTTGACTACAGAGAGGACAACGCTTGGAGAGAAACATGTGAAGATGGTCCTGAGACCAACCTACATGTTTAATGTCACTATAGTTTTTTGTTTCTCCCCGGTGACGCTATCCTCCCTATGACACAGGATTTGTTCTGCGCTTTCTTTATGAAATTCCCCCAATCCACAGCTGCCTTCCTAGGACCATTTTCTACTCATGACCTTAAGAGTATTCATCATTTTATACTCACAGGCCATCTCAATTCTGACAGGGTCACCCCTGAAAAACTCAATTCTATACCACCTGTGTAATTTTCTGTTACCTATAGTATAACTTGTGTTCTGGGAAGAAAGCCCAGGCAGGGGTTTCTTCTGGCCTGTCTTGGACTACACTGCTCTTTCTCAGTCACTCCCTTCATCAGTTCTGCTGTCTCCGCTATATGCCTAGCCACCCCCACAGCCTGTCTGGAAGGAGTTTTAGAGTGCCTCGAAGACAACCAGCCTTGCAACGACACATGCAGACCACTAACCAGCTGTCCCTCAACCATTGGTTATCTTATCTACTTATGAAATTATTTAAGAACATATTAATATGTCAAGGGTCATCATACAGGGTCTTTATTATTGTTTTGCTGTGATAAAATGGTTGGGGCAGAGAAGGAATCTCTGTAGCTCTAAGGCTTCAATTTCTGGTAATGTAGCTATTCACTGTTGGCACTTCAAGACCATAGGACTTTCCTTTCCACTGGAGACAAATAGAAAATAGAGGTGGGTGAGAGACCCTCAGCCTAGATTCTTAGGGGTAGTTTTTCCGCTGCTCTTAGAGATGTCTGTTAGAGATGATGGAGTTCTAAAATCAGACAGAGGTTCAGAGATGCTACTTTTATTACCCTAATTTGTCCTAAGTGCCCTGTCTTCATGTGATTTCGCCATTCTTCTGTTCTTCCATTGATCGTCGATGTTCTTTCTGCACAGAGAAATACATTCTATAAAATTTGGCTATATTTTAAAAGTGAACATTGGACAACTAAATTTTACTATGTATTCATATCTGGTACTGTACCAAAGGTGTTTTGTACTAGCTTGCAAGAGATGATTTCTAAACTTCCAAGGATTCTATGAGTCAATTGTTAAGCACACAGCCATTATTAAAAAATAAATTATATAAATTTACAATTAAATAAATAATGGTGAAAACAAGATCAATAAATCTTCAAGGATCATAACTTCCTAATTATTTAGCTTTTAAAATTATTTATGTGTATTGTATCTGCATTGTGGACATACAGTATGCTGGTATGAACATTTCCCAACTCCACAGTCAGAGAGTCACACTAGCAACTTGATATTGGCCATGGTAGGAGTATTTACACCAGGAGAGGAGGTTAGGACAGCTTCCACATAGTGATAACCATTTCCCCTTATCTGGTGACTACCCTGAGAAAGTGCCTCACACAATTTGTGTATTGCCAGAACTTTTTCAGTAACTGAGCCTCACGGGAAACCAGCAGGTGGCAGCAGGACTCAGGGAATTTTGGGCCTTTTGCTCACTCGCCCCCAAGCCCAGCACTGGTGGCAGCCAGCCTTGGTATGCAACTCCTACACTTGCAGGTGAACCGAGGCCCAGCACTGGAAGCTACCAACTGTGGATTATTTTGTAGCTCCTAATAGGTACTCAGGGCCAGTCACAGGCAGTGTCTGACATAATTCTTCCCTAGAGGCCCCAGAGAACTAACATACCAGGTGGTAGGCTACAGGCCACTACAGAGCATGACCCAATTAGCTCCACAAGTGCCACACTTAAAGAAAGGTCTCAACTTTTGGCCAAGATAAAGGTGTAGGCAGATACTCTTTGCCTCCTTACAGAACCAAAAGAAGGACGATAACAAATTTAAAAACAAACCAGAACTGCCAGAAAATTGAACTGTTCGGAGGACTGACAACCAAGGAATTAAAGAAGAAACATTCATCCAGACTGGAAGGAGGGGCAGAGACAGGCAGCCAGGGCGGAGAGGTCTTACTGCAAGGCCGTGGCTCGAGGACCAGGGTGGGCGAGGTGGAGGCTGGTGGACTGGATGAGGCAGAGGCTTGCAGACCAAGCGGTCCCACATTTGCATGTGGATAAACTGGGAGGAACAACAGGGGAGTAAGAAAGACCACACAACCCAGGGTTCCAGCACAGGCAAATAAAGCCTCAAAACCACTAAAAATATGCAGGGGTTGTGGCAGCAGAAGAAACTCCCAGCCACAGAGAAGAGTTCATTGGAGAGACCCACGGGGTCCTAGAACATACACAAACTACCCAACTGCGAATCAAGACCAGAAGGGCCCAGTTTGCTTGTGGGTAGTGGGGAAAGTGACTGAAAGCCAGCCAAGAACCGAACAAGCAGCATTGTTCCCTTTCTGATCCCCCCGCTTCCACATACAACACCACAATGCAACCAAGTCAGTTGCCCTACCCTGGAAAATACCTAAGGCTCCACCCCTTACTACATAACAAGGGAGCTGAGACAGAAAAAAAATGTGGCCCAAATGAAAGAATGGATCAAAACACCAAAAATAGAATTAAGCAATGAAGAGATAGCCAACATGTCAGATGCAGAGTTCAAAAACCTGGTAATCAGGATTCTCACAGAAATGGTTGAGTAACTTTGAAAAATGGAGGGAGAGGTGAAGGCTATGCAAAGTGAAATAAAGAAAAATATACAGGGAACCAACAGTGAAGGGAAGGAAATAGGGACTCAAATAAATGGTTTGGAGCAAAAGGAAGAAATAAACATTCAATCAGAACAGAATGAAGAAACAAGAATTCAAAAATGTGAGGAGAGGCTTCAGAACCTCTGGGGCAACTTTAAACATTCCAACATCTGAATCATAGGGCTGCCAGAAGGAGAAGATGAAGAGCAATAAATTGAAAACTTATTTAAAAACATACTGAAGGAGAAATTCCCTAATCTGGCAAAGAAAATAGACTTCCAGGAAGTCCAAGAAGCTCATAGAGTCCCAAAAAAGTTGAACCCAAGGAAGTGCACACAGAGACACACCATAATTACATTACCAGAGATTAAAGGTAAGGAGAGAATCTTAAAAGCAGCAAGAGAAAAGGAGACAGTTACCTACAAAGGAGTTCCCATAAGGTTATCAGCTGATGCAGGTAAGAAGGTGATGGAAAGAAGTATTCCAAGTCATGAAAGGCAAGGACCTACATCTAAGATTACTCTATCCAGCAAAGCTATCATTTAGAATGGAAGGGCAGATAAAGTGCTTCCCAGATAAAGTAAAGTTCAAGGAGTTCATCATTACCAAGTCCTTATTATATGAAATGTTAAAGGGATTCATCTAAGAAAAAGAAGATAAAAAATATGAACAGTAAAATGACAACAAACTCACAACTATCAATGACTGAACCTAAAAAAAACAAAAACAAAAACAAATGAACTAAGCAATTACTGGAACAAGAACGGATTCACAGAAATAGAGATTACATGGAGGTTATCAGCAGGAAGGAGAGAGGGAGAATGAAGGGAAAAGGTACAGGGAATAAGAAGCATAAATGGCAGGTACAAAATAGACAGGGGGAGGTCAAGAATAGTATAGGAAATGGAGAAGCCAGAGAACTTATATGTATGACCCATGGACATGAACTAAGGTGGGAGAATGATGGTGGTAGGGGGTTACAAGGTGGAGGGAAATAAAGGGGAGAAAAAATGTGACAACTGTAATAACATAATAAAATACATTAAAAAAGAAAAGAGGATACTGCATAATGATAAAGGGATCAATTCAACAAGAGGATATAACACTTGTAAACATTTATATACTCAATGTAAATATATAAAGCAAATATTGATGGACATAAAGGGAAATATAAGAGCAGAAATAGATAAAATAGATTCTAAAAAGAAACAATAAGAAAAAAGAAAATCAATGAAGACAAGAACTGGTTCCTTGCAAGGGGTGAGGGGGGGAGATTGACAAACCTTTAATCAGATTCATCAAGAGAAAAAAAGAGAGGATCCAATTTTTTTTAAAAAAATCAGAATAAAAGATGGGAAGTGATGATTACCACCACAGAAATACAAAGGATTGTAAGTAAATGCTATGAAATTTATATGCCAACAAATTGGCCACTCTGGAAGAAATTGATAAATTTGTAGTATTTATCACATAATATCTTCAAAAACTTAATCAATGAAAAACAAAGAAGCAATAAAATAAATCCAACCAACAAAATCAAAGCAGTTATCAAAAAAAAAAAAAAAATCCAACAAGAGTCCTGGACTGAATGACTTCACAGGCATATTCTACCAAACACTCAGAAAAGAAATAACACCAATCTTTTCAAACTTATTCCAAAAAACTTCAGGAGGAGTGCAGACTTCTAACTTCATTGTTGAGGCCAGCATTATCCTGCTTCCAAAATCAGATAAAGATATTGCATAGAAAGTAAACAATAGGCCAACATCCCTGATGAACATAGATGCTAAAATTCTCATAAAAATATTAGAAAACTGAATTTAGCAATACATTAAAAATATCATACACTGTAATCAAGTGGTATTTATTTCCAGGATGCAAGGTTGGTATAATTGCTTTACAAATCAATAATTGTGATATACCACACAAACAAAATGAAGCATAAAAATCAAATGATCATATTAATAGATGCAGGAAAACATTTGACAAAATTCAATACTCACTTACAAAAAAGAAATGTTTTTTAAGTGGCAATTAAGGGAACATAATGAAGGCCATATACGACAAACCCACAACTAATATCATACTCAAAGGAGAAGAGCTAAAATGTTTTTTCTTAAATCAGTAACAAGACAGGGACACCTACTTTTACTGCTCTTATTCAACACAGCATGTAGTCCTAGGCACAGCAATCAAAAAAGAAGAACTAGAAGGCATCCAAATCAGGAAGCAATAAGTAAAATGGCATTATTTGTAAATGACATAATACTGTATATAGAAATTCCTAAATATTCTACAAAAAACACTATTGAAATAAAACAATGAATTCAGCAAAGTAGCAGGACACAAAATAGATATTCAGAAATTGGTTGCATTTTATATACCAATAATTAACTAATAGAAGAAAGATAAAATACCTAAGAATAAACTTAACCAAGGAGGTAAAAGATGTGAATGTGGAAAATTATAAGACATTGAAGAAAGGAAATGAAGAAGATACAAATAAGTGGAAGCACATACCGTGTTCATAGATAGGAAGAATTAACATTGGTAAAAACATCCATACTACCCAAAACAATTGATAGTTTCAATGCTATTCCTATCAAGATGCAATGGCATATTTTGCAGAACTAGATGAAATATTCCAAAATTATATATGGACTCACAGAAAACCCCATTAGCTACAGCAATCTTGAGAAAGAAGAACAAATTTGGAGGTATCTTGTCACCTGATAACAAACCTTATTACAAGGCTATAGTAATCAAAACAGCATGATACTGCATAAAAACAGACACAGAGATCAATAGAACAGAACAGAGAGCCCAGAAATAAATTCACACTTATATGACCCATTAATATTTGACAAAGGGGGCAAGAACATACAATGGGTAAAAGAGAGTCTCTTCGGACAGATATATGCAAAAAATTTAAACTAAACCACCTTCTTAAGCTATATACAAGAATAAAACTTAAAATGCATTAAACGCTTAAATGTAAGACTTGAGATCATAAAATTCCTAGAAGAAAACATAAGAAAACCTCTAACAATTCTCTTAGCAACATGTTTTAATAATTACTTTATTGTTTTTCAATTACACTTGTCCGCATCCTCTCCCTTCTCCTCCCCCTCTCCCTCCAACCCCATCTCCCTTCCCCACCTCCTTCCTCCCCCTTGGTTCTGTCCATGTGTCCTCCATAGTGGTTCCTGAAAACGCCTCTCCCCATTGTCCCCTCCCCCCTCCCCTATGGCTATTGTTAGATTGTTCTTAATTTCAATGTCTCTGGTTATGTTTTGCTTGCTTTTTGCTTTTGTTGATTATGTTCCAGTTAAAGGTGAGATCATATGGTATTTGTCCCTCACCGCCTGGCTTACTTCACTTAGCATAATGCTCTCGAGTTCCATCCATGCTGTTGCAAAGGGTATAAGCTCCTTCTTCCTCTCTGCTGCGTAGAATTCCATTGTGTAAATGCACCATAGTTTCTTGATCCACTCATTTTATATGGGCACTTAGGTTGTTTCCAGAACTTGGCTATTGTGAATTGTGCTCTTATGAACATTGGAGTGTGTAGGTTCTTTTGAATTGGTGTTTCAGGGCTCTTAGGGTATGATCCCAGTAGCGGGATGGCTGGGTCGAAAGGCAGTTCCATTTTCAGTTTTCTGAGGAAGTTCCATACTGTTTTCCACAGTGGCTGCACCAGTCTGCATTCCCACCAACAGTGCAGTAGGGTTCCCTTTTCTCCACATCCCCTCCAACAGTTATCTGTTGCTTTGTTGATGATGGCCATTCTGACTGGTGTGAGGTGGTATCTTGTTGTGGTTTTAATTTGCATCTCTCTGATGGCAAGTTATGTTGAGCATCTTTTTATATGTCTCTGGGCCCTCTGTATGTCCTCTTTCAAGAAGTGTCTGTTCATGTCTTTTACCCATTTTTAATAGGGTATTTTGTCTCCTAGAGTGGAGTCCTATGAGTTCTTTATGTACTTTGGAGATCAAACCCTTGTCCGAGGTATCATTGGCAAATATGTTTTCCCATACTGTTGGTTCTCTTTTTATTTTAATACTGTTTTCTTTAGCCCCACAGAAGCTCCTTATTTTGATAAGGTCCCGTTTGTTTATTCTTTCCTTTATGTCCCTTGCTCTAGGGGACATATCATTGAAGATGTTGCTGTGTGGAATGTCTGAGATTTTCTTTCTGATGTTTTCCTCTAGGACTTTAATGGTGTCTAGACTTATATTTAAGTCTTTTATCCACCTTAAATTTATTTTTGTGAATGGTGTAAGTTGGTGCCCGAGTTTCATTTTTTGCATGTAGCCATCCAGATTTCCCAACACCATTTGTTGAAGAGGCTATTTTTACTCCATTTTATGCTTCTGCTCCCTTTGTTGAAGATTAATTGCCCATAGAGACTTGCGTTTATTTCTGGGCTCTCTATTCTGTTCCATTGGTCTATCTGTCTGTTTTAATGCCATTACCAAGCTGTTTTGATTACAGTGGCCTTGTAATACTGTTTGATATCAGGAATTGTGATCCCTCCTGCTTTGCTCTTCTTTCTCAAAATTGCAGCTGATATCTGGGGTCATTTATGGCTCCATATAAATTTTTGAGTGTTTGTTCTATCTCCGTGAAATATGCCATTGGCATTTTGATGGGGATTGCATCGAATCTTTAAATTGTTTTGGGTAGTATGGACATTTTGATGATGTTGATTCTTCTGATCCCTGAGCATGGTATATGTCTCCATTTGTTTGTGTCTTCCATGATTTCTTTCTTCAGTGTTGTGTAGTTTTCTGAGTACAGGTCTTTTACCTCCTTGGTGAGGTTTATTCCTAGGTATTTTGTTGTTGTTGTTGTTGCTATGTCAAATGGGATTTTTTTTCCTGATTTCTGCTTCTGCTGTTTCACTGTTGGTATACAAAAATGCCTTTGATTTCTGAATATTGGCTTTGTATCCCGCTGCTTTGACAAATTCAATTATTAGGTCGAGTAGTTTTTTTTTTTTTTTTTTTTTTTTTTTTTTTTTTTTTTTTTTTTTTTTTTTTTTTTTTTTTTTTTTTTTTTTTTTTTTTTTTTTTTTTTTTTTTTTAAGATTTTATTTATTTATTTTTAGAGAGAGGAGAAGGGAGAGAGAAAGAGCAATGTATGGTTGCCTCTCATATGGCCCTCATTGGGGACCTGGCCTGCAACCCAGGCATGTGCCCCAACTGGGAATCGAACCAGGACCCTCTGGTTCCCAGTCTGCGCTCAATCCACTGAGCTACACCACCCGGGCATAGGTCGAGTAGTTTTTTGGTGGAGTCTATAGGATTTTCTAAGTACACTGTCATGTCATCTGCAAACAATGACAGTTTTGTTTCCTCCTTTCCAATTTGGATGCCTTTTATTTCCTTTTCTTGTCTAATTGCTGTGGCTAAAGCTTCCAGCACTATGTTGAATAGAAGTGGTGATAGTGGACAACCTTGTCTTGTTCCTGATCTTAGTGGGAAAGATTTTAGTTTTTGCCCATTGAGTATAATATTGGCTGTAGGTTTCTCATATATGGCCTTTATTATGTTGAGGAATGCTCTCTTTATTCCCACTTTGCTAAGTGTTTTTATCATAAATGGATGCCGTACCTTATCAAATACTTTTTCTGCATTTATTGATATGATGATGTGATTTTTGTCTTTGCTTTTGTTTATGTGATGTATTACATTTATTATGTTGTTAATATTGTACCATCTTTGCATCCCTGGGATGAATCCCACTTGGTCATGGTATATGATCTTTTTAATGTATTGCTGGATGCAGTTTGCCAATATTTTGTTGAGGATTTTAGCGTCTATGTTCATCAGTGATATTGGCTTGAAGTTTTCTTTCTTTGTTGTGTCTTTATCTGTTGTTGGGATTAGGATGATGCTGATTTCATAAAAAGAGTTTGGGAGTCTTCCATCATTTTGGATTTTTTGGAATAGTTTGTGAAGGATAGGTATTAGTTCTTCCTTAAATGCTTTGTAGCATTCTCCTGTGAAACCATCTGGTCCAGGGCTTTGGTGTGTTGGGAGTTTTTTGATTACTGCTTCAATTTCATCTGCTGTTATTGGTTAGTTCAGGCATTCTGCTTCCTCTTTATTGAGTTTTGGAAGATTATAGTTTTCTAAAAATTTGTCCATTTCACCTAGGTTTTCATATTTTTTGGCATACAGTTCTTCATAGTAGTGTCTTACAATCCTTTGTATTTCTGTGGTGTCAGTTGTAGTATCTCCTCTTTCATTTCTGATTGAGTTTATTTGGGTCCTCTCTCTTTTCTTCTTGATGAGCCTGCTTAAAGGCTTGTCAATTTCATTTATCTTTTCAAAGAACCAGCTCCTGGGTTCATTGATCCTTAGAATTGTGCTTTTAGTCTCTATGTCATTTAATTCTGATCTGATCTTGGTTATTTCCTTCCTTCTACTTGCTCTGGGTTGTCTTTGTTGTTGTTCCTCAAGTTCTTGTAGGCATAGGGTTAGGTTGTCTGTTTGAAATAATTCCATCTTTTTTAGGTACGCCTGTATCGCTATGAACTTCTCTCTCAGGACTGCCTTCGCTGTGCCCCATAAGTTTTGGGTTGTTTTAAGTTCATTTTCATTTGTTTCAAGGAACGTTTTGATTTCTTCCTTAATCTCGTCCTTGACCCATTCATTGTTTAATAGCATGCTATTCAATCTCCGTGATTTTGAGTGTTTTGGTGTTTTTTCCTTGGGGTTGGTTTCTAATTTCAGTCCCTTATGGTCAGAGAAAATACTTGATATGATTTCAATCTTCTTAAATTTGTTGAGGCTTGTTTTGTGTCCTATCATATGGTCTATTTTTGAAAATGTTCCATGTACATTTGAAAAGAATGTGTATTTAGCTTCTTAGGGGTGAAAGGCTCTCTATATATCAGTTAAGTCCACTTCTTCTAGGGTATTGTTCAATGCCACAATATCTTTGTTGGTATTTTGTTTGGAAGATCTGTCCATTTTTGACAGTGGGGTGTTGAATTCCCCTACTATAATTGTGTTGCTATCAATATCTTTCTTGAAGTCCTCCAATATTTTCTTTATGTATTTGGGTGCTCCTATGTTGGGTGCATATATATTTACAATGTTTATGTCTTCTTGGTGAATTCTTCCCTTGAGTATTATGAAGTTTCCCTCTGGGTCTCTCTTTATGGCCCTTTTCTTGAATTCTATATTGTCTGATATGAGTATTGCTACCCCGACTCTTTTGTCCTGTCTGTTTGCTTGGAAAACATGTTTCCAGCCCTTCACTTTCAGTCTGTGTAGGTCTTTTGTCCTGAGGTGGGTCTCTTGTAGGTAGCATATGTGTGGGTCATGTTTTCTTACCCATTCAGCTATTCCATGTCTTTTGATTGGAGCATTTAATCCATTTACATTTAAGGTTATTATTGATAGGTACTTATTCAATGCCATTTTTTTTTTTTTGTACCTGTGTTTCTCTCTCTTTCTCTTTTCCTTCCTTTCCTTAAAACAGTCCCTTTAACTTCCCTTGCAGAGCTGGTTTGGTGGAGATATATTCTTTTAGACTTCTTTTGTCTGGGAAGCTCATAATTTGGCCATCTATCTTAATTGAGAGCCTTGCTGGGTAAAGTAGCCTTGGTTGCAGGCCTCTGGTTCTCATTACTTGGAATATTTCTTGCCATTCTCTTCTGGCTTGGAGTGTTTCCACTGAGAAGTCAGCTGCAAACTTTATCGGGATTCCCTTGTATGTTACTTCCTGTCTCTGTCTTTCTGCCTTTAAGATTCTCTCTTTGTCTTGGAATTTTGCCATTTTAATTATGATGTATCTTGAAGTGGGCCTGTTTGGGTTCCTTTTGATTGGGACTCTCTGTGTTTCCTGGATTTGAGTGACTTTTTCTCTCATCAGATTAGGGTTGTTTTCCATCATTACTTTTTCAAACATGTTTTCTATCCCTTGCTCTTCTTCTTCTTCTCCTCCTTCTGGTATCCCTATTATACGAATATTATTACGTTTCATGTTGTCCTGCATTTCCCTTAATACCTCTTCATTCTTTCTGAGTCTCTTTTCCTGTTCCTGCTCTTTTTGGGTGTTTTTTTCTACCTTGTCTTCCAGCTCGCTGATCCAATCCTCTGCTTCATCAAGCCTGCTTTTGATTCCTTCTATTGTGTTCTTCAGTTCAGATATTGTATTCTTCATTTCCTCTTGGTCCTTGTGTATAGTTTCTATTTCCTTTTTCATGCTGACATAGTTTGCAGTGAGTTCATTATAATTTCCCTGTAGTTTCTGGAAATTCTCTGCAAGCTCATCAAGCTTCTTGAACTTCCTGATAACCAATGCTTTGAACTCAATATTTGATAGTTGGCTTGCCTCTGTTTCATTTGTCATTCTTTCTGGTGTTTCCTTCTTTCCTTTCATTTGGGGATTGTTTCTTTGTCTTCCCATTGTTTGTGAGACTCTCCTTGCTAACCTCTGTGTCTTAAATTGATCTGTCAAGTTCTCTGGAGTAGCAAAGTTAATTTTGTCTCACTGTCTCTGTTTTTTGGGCTGACCCCTGTCTAGGACTGACTCTGGTCTTTTCACAGCTCCAGGTTTTAATGTCTCACTTGTAGGTAAAGAAGAGAGGGGAGTGGGGGGCAGAAGAAAAAAAAAACGAGTGAAGGAAGGGAGAAAGGATACTTTAAGGAAAGGAAGGGAAGAAGGAGAAATAATGTAGAAAGAAGGAAAGAATGGAAAGATGAATTAAAAGAATTTTTTTTTATTTTATGTAAATTAAAATAAGGCAAAACACAAAAAAAGTTAAAGAATTATGAGGAGGAGGGGACTATGAATACTAAAGGAAAGGGAGGAATTAAAAAATAGCAAAGGACAGAGAGGAAGAAGGAAAAAAAAAACAAAAAAAGAAAACAAAACAAGAAAAAAAAAACCCTTCTGCTTTCTGGTTTTAAAGGTGTCCGGCCAGGCTGCATCAGGCTGTGAAGATAGTTTTGCTCTTCTCCCTTCCTGAGATGCACTCTTCGCTGTTGTCCAGCCACCAGCCTAGTTCCTAGGTGTGGTTCTGGGTCCAAACTGTGTCTTTTGTTGTGCTGTTTTTGATGTGCACCTATTAGAGGCAACTCCTACCGCCTATTTTCTCTTTGCTGGTCTAGATATTAGCTTCTCTCAGCGCCCTTTCTGGATAGTTTGGTCCCCACTCTGAGTCAAGAGTTTGTACGGTCTGCCGCTCCCCTCAAGGGGGTGCTTCTGCCGTATTCCTACAAAGGTGATTGGCCCTGCAGGGCTACGTGTGTAGGGGATAGTGGCTAGGGCTTTGTCCCCAGCTGTCCGGGCGTGAGCTCCGGGCACCTGTGTTTGCTTCCCTCTTTGTCCCTGGATTGTGCTCCAGCAAGCCCCAGCTAAGGGGCCTGGTTGCGCACTGTCCCTGGTATTTTTGAACTGTGCACTAGTGGTCCACGGATCACCGGGTGCCCACAGACCCTAGTCCCACTTGTTTGGTTTCACAAGTCACGCCTGGCCCTGGAGCCTCTGGTCGCAAGCTGTTCCCAATTCTTCTGGAGTGGCCAGGGACAGGCCTCCGGTCCCCGGGTTCATACAATCTTCAGTTCCCCTTGATGGAAGCGCCAGCCACCACAGGCTGAGGGGCATCTGTGCACTCACTCCGGTGCTTCAGTCAGGCTGCCCTGGGCCTCCAATCCCAGGTACAAACTGACCTCCGGACTGTTGGGGGCGGGGTCTCTCCAAATAGCCACGGAGTGCCTTTTTTCTATTTTTCCTTTCTGAAAAATTCTTCCTATTTACACCCACCGGTCCAAACAAGCATCTGGCCACTCATGTATCCCAATCTGGCTCCCTCCCAAGAATCTTGTGTCTGATCCGGCAGCTGCCAGGTCTGGGGCTGCAGCTCGCCCTGCTCCCCAGCTGGTCCCGAGGCACCTTTTAGTTCTGAAGCACTCTGCTTACCGTCTGAACCTTCAATTTCCCCTGTAATCTTGGTAACCAATCATCATATGTGCTGGAATACTGTTGGGTTTTCTCCCTGTTCTTCAGAAAATCAACCAGTGGGCAGGAGGAAGTGAACTCTGTTCCCCCTATCTCGCCGCCATTTTTCCCTTAACAAGAATTATCTTAGCAACATTTTTTCTTACATATCTCCTTGGGCAAGGGAAATAAAATTAAAAATAAATAACTAGGACTATGCAAGTGTAAAATAGACTTAGAGGGTAGTATGCTTAGTGGATTAAGTCAAACAGGGAAAGATAAATGCCATTTGATTTCACTTATATGTGAAATCTAAGAACTAAATCAACAAACAAACAAAACAAAAACAGACTTAAACATACAGAGAATTAACTGATGGTTGCCAGAGGGAAGAGGGTGTAGAGGGCTCGCTGAAAAAATGAAGGGATTAAGAAGCACAAATTGGTAATTACAGAAGAGTCATGGAGATGCAAATTACAGCATAGGGAATATAGTCAATAATAGCATAATAAGTATTATGGTGCCAGGTGGGTAGTTGGAATATTGGGGGACCACTTTGTAAATTGTATGATGCTCTAACCACTATTTTGTATGTCTGAAACTAATAAAAAATAATATTGAATGTTAAAACTGTACTATTAATTGTTTGTTTGGGTCTCCATTGCTTTCTTCTTTAACACTGATATTATCTTCTTTAAAATGGCAAACTGTACTACTTAATTTATACATTTATTCAGGTGTTACAAACCCAAATACCTGTAGGGACTTATTAGTGTAGTATAAGAAAATTTTTAATAAAAAGATATAGTTAAACAGAGAATGCACCCCCTAAATAAAGCCATTTAAATTTCAGGGTAAAAAAAATGTTTCCAACTGTTAAAAGTATTATAACATGAGGTAAATTACTAAAAATATGTACTCAATTTCATTATTTTAGTAAATGTCCTAAACATGTGTAATATATGTTATAGTTACATAGTTTATGTACTTTATATAATATATAGTTATATATGTTATATCATCATAGTTATATTAAGAATCCACAGCTATGCCTGAATAAAGCATATATCTAAGAAAATATGGTTTATTCTATTGTCTTTCTCTGTATATTATTTGACAAATCATCATAAATATGCTGGTGTTTGGGTACAAATGACAGAAATTAAAGCTGTAACTTCATGTAACATTAAATTTATTGTTTTTGAACATAGGAGGATTAAAGAAAAGTGACAAGGAATTTTACCATTAACAAAATTTCTTAAACTAATAACAATTTGTCCTTCAGAATAAAATATCTATAGAAATGAAGCGCATGGTTTATGAACTATGTATCCTCAGCCTTTATTATTTATTTCTCTAAAAGTATAACATAGGCATATCAATAAGAAACATGTCCTCATTTTCTCCAAATGTCACTCAGTGTGAAATTCTGTTTGAAAATTGTAATCATATAGACATAAGATTAATAGTGATCATTAGACAATGTCATGCTTGCTTTATAATTACCATGTCTTAATAAAAGCTGCTATGTTTGGATCCATTTATTTTACCTGAGGAAATGGTACTTCCTCATGATGGGATATATTTTGAATCATGAAACGTTACACTTGTGCCCAAAAGACTTTGTTGACTTGAATTTATAAAGAAATGAATAGCCTTTTAATAGAGATTATACTGATAGAATCTTCTACCTGACCCAGTCTCTACTAACACCGGGGTTCGCTCCCAACTCACCACAGGATGCCGTTTCATCTGTCTGGTCACCGCAGTCATCTTCCCTGTCACACAGCCACGCTCGGGGAATGCAGCGTCCGTTTCCGCAAGAAAACTGGTCCGACTGGCATGTCCTAGCTATGATGATCAATTAATTTACAAAGAATAAATTTACAGGCCTTTCAAACAACACTGGATAAATTATTCAATATATTTTTAATATGTTATATTGCTTTACTAGGTAAAATATTTTGAAAGTAAATTTGTATTTAATTTATGACAATGCCAGCTTGCTTGTCTTCTCTAAAGTTCACATGCTTTGCCCTTCAATTAAAATCATTATTTAAATTTTTTCCTACCACATGCTTATGAATATATATTTGAATTAAATTTCATCCAACTTTTCATTAAAAAAAAAATTGAATGATGTTTGCCAATAACCCAAGAAAACTTTTACTGCAAGGCAGGAGGAAGAATTTGAAGACTATTTAAGGAATCTAGATTCTAACCATGGAGGTTAGAATTATCCTTTTCTTTTATTTTCTTTGTAACATTTTATTTAATTATTTTTAGAAGGTGGGGAAGGGAGGGAGAAAGAAAGGGAGAGAGAGTTCAATGTATAGTTGCCTCTCACACACCCACTGCTGGAGACCTAGCCTGCAACCCAAGCATATGACCTGGATGGGAATCGAACCAGCAACCCTTTGCTTCGAAGTCCCACGATCAATCCACTGAGCCACACCAGCCAGGGCCAGAATTATCCTTTTCTTCTAACATTGTCAGTGTATGTATGTATGTATGTATGTATTTATACACCCACACACATATATATATATTTTTTAAAGATTTTATTTATTTTTAGAGAAGGGAAGGGAGGGAGAAAGAGAGGAAGAGAAACATCAACATGTAGTTGTCACTTGAGTGCCTTCTATGAGTGCCCCCTACTGGAGATCTGGCCAACAACCTAGGCATGTGCCCTGACTGGGAATCGAACCTGCGACCCTTTTATTAGCCCTCTGGTGCTCAATCCACTGAACCACACCAACCAGGGCCAATGCATTTATTTTTTTGATCTGTATATGGTCCAATATGTATAGAACAAGAATGCAGAATATATTTTTTAAACATACATTTAGCCCTAAGATGGATTTTTTAACTCACTTTTCAGTACAGTTATATAAAAATGTATAACTTTTAATAAAAGATATTAATGAACTTTGTTTTCGGCTCTCTTAAAGGTTTCAGTGAACACACCCGGAGCTTTGCTTTTTATGTCAGCCAAAGGCAGGCTATTACAACTCTTCCATTAAGGGGTTATGTTCTACAAGGAGTTTGATTACCTTTTTCTATTACAATCAGGTTAACCTCTGTAAGCAGGAAAGCCTAGATAGCTTCCCTAACTCTTTTCCCAGGCCTTAGGTTGTTACATAGTTATTTTTAAGTGTGTGATTTTCTTTTGTTTTTCTTTTGTCCCTCTAAACTACAAATTTGTCATCATGAGTATCAGTATCCCACCCATTCCTCCTTTTCACTGGACCAGAGAGAGAAATGTTGGGAAGTGCATACTTTAACCTATTAATATTTGCATTAGATGAAGACAAGGCAGATGAGGGACAATTAGGGTATGGACTTTTGTGAATATGACAAGAGAATATTATTTAGATTATATATATGCATTACCTCTTGTTTCCTGGGCTTGAGAATAATAAGGATGTGTTTCTTTTTCTTCAAAACACACTGCCAACTTGGCTACTAATTACAGGTATAAAATAGAGTGGTTCAAAGCCAAGTCATCCAAACATACTAAAATAGGTTTCCATAGATCAGGTTTTTAGAGGTAATTTCTTGAAAGTTATATACTATCTGTTTCCTTTTAAGCAAAGTACATTTGCCATCTAAAGATGTATATCCTTTATTAGTGACTACTTCAAAGATTACTCAAGAAAAACAAATAAAAAGCTTACTGGCTTGATTGGATATATTGGATTGTATATATCATTTCTATTCTCAGTGCCTATACTTAGGAATACCAGGAAAATCATTACACTGTATATTTTTGCTTAGCTTATGTGGATAAGGGTCCTAAAACAAAACATTTTATATAATATTATATTTTTTCCTTTTTTACACATTGTGTTTTATATGAATAGATTTTTAGTATTCCAACAAAAGTGTGTTACTGAAGTTTGCAATGTTGAGTTTCAAGTAGGATTAAATATTTCTATGTTGTCTCATTGAGCTAATTCTACAGATATTCTGTTAAATTATTCTAACATTAGATTAAGTCGACAAAGTCCCTAGGTAATTTTAATAAAACTAAAAATTATGTATATATTTGTTTTAGCCTAGAGAAGAAGGAGGATGTTGGCATTAGCTTATTTGTTAGTAAGGAGAGGGCATAGAAATATGAGAAAGATTAATAAAATATTTTACATGTCTCTGTGCTGTTCCACTGGTTGCAGAAAATACTTTTAACTTTTAGGAGAAATTTAATGAGAGCTATTTTTCAATTATTTTTCTCTTCTCTCTTTCGTCTTTCCTTCCCTCGTTGCTCCCTCCCTCCCCTTCTTCTTTCTTTTCGTTATCCCCCCTCCCTCTCTTCCTCTGTTCCCTTTGCTCTCTCCACTTTTTCTTTCCTACATCACTCTTTTCCTCATTAATCCTCTACCTATTCTGTTTCTTCAGTATTTCTTGTTCTCTCGCTTTAAAGAAAAATAGAGTAGATTTTTATCTTCATTAAATTCTAATTCACCCCATAGTAAGAATATGTTAAATTTTCTAATATACTGTAATTTGATGTTTTTATGCAACTGTATTCTATCCTGGTCTTGCAGCTTTATTCTAGCAAAGTTTTCTCAGACTGTTTGTTTTCTCTTGTTAAGAAAACTTTGGTGATTAGAAAGGACAATGAGAAAGAACTCTTAAAGCCTATCTCACAGAATCATTGTGTTAAAATTTGTGTCATCTCATTAACTCTGAAGCTTGAAAAACTGTTATAAATTATTACTGCAGAGAATATTTACTGGCTTATCACTGAGGAGCAGTATGCCCTGAAAATATATGAATTCATTGTTTGTTCTAATCTTAGAGAAAATGAGCTGCTTAGTTTACTAAGAAAAGTGAAGCGATTTCAGATGAGAAAGATGTTTCATTGCATAAATCTGCAAGTACTGCCTGCCTATGTGATATAATCACATTGACTAAATTAGCACTTTCTAATCACTTGATTTATATCAGGAAGACATAACCTGTGCTTTCTCAGTTGTTGTTCCCGTCAGATCTAAGTTAGTTTGGAGGTAAAATTAGCAGAGCTGCGCCAGAGGACTCTAATTTTGTAGCAAATGCTGCTCTCATAAACAGGAAATTTACCCTTCCTCAGTGGAATTATTTATCTAGCAGAGAATCAGAAATTCATTGTTACAGTGTCAATTTTTCTACCCATCACTAATTATGCTTCTTATACAGCTATTTAGCAATGAGAAATCTCGTAATGCACAGGACCAATTTTAGGAGGAGAACAAAGCTTAAGACATTATTCCTAATCCTTACCTTTGCTATATTTTAATTAGATCACTCTATTTAGACAAAACCTATGTTATATCAAAACACACTCTTTATCTGTCCTGGCTGGTATGGCTCAGTGGATGAAGAGCCAATCTGTGGACCAAAGGGGCATGCTGGTTCCATTCCCCAGTTAGAGCACATGCCTGGGTTACAGGCCAGGGCCCCAGTAGGGGGCATTCAAGAGGCAACCAGGTATTGATGTTTCACTCCCTCTCTTTTTCTCTCCCTCCTCCTCTATCTAAACATAAATAAACACAATCTTTTTAAAAAGCATACTCTTTATCTCATAAAAAAATGTCTGATTTTTTAATACATCAGATTTTCTTAATGCCACTATATCCGTCTAGTTTGAAGAGGATGTGAGAAAAACTTATTATGTAATCTAACCAGAATTCTGTGCTGTGGGAAAATGCTGGTCTGAGATTGCCTAGGCTTTAATCCAAGGATCGTCATGGTTACAATGAGGAAAACTAGGATTTCAAGTCCTAGTAACCACTTCGCATCTTTGGCCGCTGGGTCTCCTCATAATTACACGAACCTAATTTTGTGTGTGTGCTGAGGGAGAACTACCGAGCCCCTGCTAGCTCTGTCCTGCCCACGGTGTGTACGCTGTTTCCTCTTCCAGGCACACTTGCCGGTTCTCTACCTTTCTTCACTTCACCCCCTCCATGCTATGCTTATCAACCTTTTCCTTTTTTCTAGTAAAATATTTCTATCACTTAGGGAATTATAGAAAATAATATCAATAGCCCCAGTTTGCCATCATATAGCTCTATCAAATCTTCATATATTTTTCTATATTTGCTACAGATTTTTACTTTATTTAAGTAAAAAAAAAGATACAGTTACATTTGAAGTTCCCTAAATAATCTTTTCCAATCATATCCACTTTCTCTCTTTCTAGGGGTAATGGTTATGCTTAATTTGTATGTTTTTTTTTTTTTTAAATTTCCAGACATACTTTGAATCCTATTTTTACCAATTTATAAACCAATAAGCACACATAGTATTGTTTTGCATTTTTATACTTCATAGAAATGATATTAAATTGTTTTTATTCAGCAACTCATTTTTTGTTTAAAATTGTTTTTTCAGGTCATTCTTGTTGATACTTGAGTTCTACTTTATTCACTTTAATTATAAATAGCATTCCATTATATGAATACAACACAATATATCTAGCCATTCTCCCATTAATGAGCATTGAGTCGTTTTCCTATTTTCAGTATTGCCAGCATTACGGCAATCAAATTCTTATTCATGTCTCCTGTATTTAGACTATAAACCTGAAACTGGAACTAAAGACTTGAAGGCAAGAACATCTGCAAATGTACTTGATTGGCCATACTGCTTTCCAATGGAGAAAATCACCAAGAGTATAGTACAGTTTTTTTTTTTTTTTTTTTTCCCCACAATCTTGCCAATGCTTGGTTTTATCAAATAACTTATCTTTTCCTAATTAAATGGCTTGAATTATTATTTAGGCATTATTCCTGTGCTTTTTAAAAAGGTTTAGCTTGGATATCATGTCCTTCAGGAAGCCTAAAGATAGCCCAAGACTAAGTTAATGGTTCTTCTTATGTGCTCCCATGTGGTTCAACAGAGCACTTTGAATGCTGCTGAAGAATAACCTGTTTGCTTGTACATGTCATTTTTCCCATCTTCACTTTTAGCTTCTTAAGGAAAAGTATTGTGTATTTTTTCTCATCCTATCTCTTGTGCCATGATAAATATTTACTAAATTAGTAAATTCATGAGGGAGAAATCCCAAAGGAACAAAATCAGAAATTAGCTTCCTGTAGGAAAGGATTTTCTTTTAGATATAAAGTAGTCATAATTCTAAAGCTACAGGACAGTGAATTTAATTATAAAATAATGCCCCTATGGGAAATCTTTTTTTCTAGGATACATGTCCATGTAAATAGCTATACTGAGAAATGTATAGAAATGACTCAACCAGATAAATTATCTAATAATTTGTTATATTTTTTCAATATGATGAGCTTTGTGACCTATTTACTTCTTTTAGTAAAACAAAATGGATATACATTGTAACATGACAACATACTTAGTTTTCAATATAAAGGCATATTTATTTTTCCCTTCATTCTTTTTATTCAATTCCTTGAGGAATACAGGGATCAAAATACCTGGCATAAACATACTGACAAGAAGACTTAATACTGACTGGCAGTACTTACAGTTGTGCCATCACTTAAAGTGGCACTTGAAGTGTCAGCAAGTTGTGCTGTTTCTAGCGAACAACAGGCCTGGAAAGTCTCAGAAATCTAACTAAGAAGATTGATTGCTCTATTTGCTATCATGCATAGCATTTTCACGTCTACTATTAAAAGTAGCTAGTCAATCCAAAATACTCCTTTAAAAATGATGTAGAAACTAGTAGATTTTAAAAATCTAATAGAAATAAAGAAGATGTGGAATTATAGAGTCAGTAATGCCTTTTATTTTAAGGTAAAAGCAGATCTATCTTTTTAGGATGCAATAGAGCATAATCTCTGATTTGAATCTTAACCTTAAAAGAATGATAATTGCTCCAACCTAGAAAGAGGTTTCATTGTAAATTATCTTCATGTTGTAAGGTAACCTGACCAAAGTTAAATTGATGATAACTAAAATTCTAGCTGATCTTCAGGATAATAAAGTTTGATAAAAGGAGCAACTACTTCAGAGAAAGAACTCATGGATTGTTTTTGCCCTAAACTCTTACCAAGGATATCAGATAGGGCAAGTCCCTTCTCTCACACCTTCATCCTTGAGATGAACAGACCTGAAGGCAGGAGCCTGGGGCCACATGGTCTCTGGAGGTCCTTGTCCTATCAGACTGCACTTTGTAAAATGACCTTGTCAGACACACAAAATACCTTGAAAATAATCTGCTATTCCATAATATTAGACTTTTAATTAAGGAGCAACAGAATAATGAGGTCATGGATCATCAGCAAATATGTCACTATAGAAAAAACTGAAAATAAGATGGAGATTAGAATTATGGAATGGTACTTGTTTTGTTCTTGCTATTATTCTTCTTTAAAAAGCTCTTTGGAAGCAATTTTTTATTAATTCATATTATTATAGAATTGAAAGAAATTTATGAGTAAATTGAAGTGTAGAGAGATATAAATCTTTCTAAGAAAAGAAATGGAAAAAAACAAGTTCAAACCAGGCTTTTTGACCTTGGATTCTTTATAAGCTACCTCAAGAGTTTTCACTAATACATTATACTATTCATTTAGTAATGCTTATTTTGGCAAAGAGAGAAAGTGAGGTGGTTGATATGTTTTGATGTTGTTGTGTATAATTTTTGAAATAAACAGTTTTTACTGATTATATCAATATGAGACATCAAGTAAACTACTTCCTTTTCATCATTTAAAGAGAAGCACTAGGCTGCTGCTGGTCAGTATCATTTTTCAATGTTCATCTGACTAATAACAGCTTTTCAGGCACACCGTTATAACCTGTACCACAAACTGCATATTCCTGTTCAACAAGAATCTAGCTAAGGATTCAAAAGTTTATTACAATGGGGCCCATAATGTAGAAATAGAAATAGGCTTGGTGACGGTGGGACTTCCTGGGGAAAAATAACCTCCTACCCCACATAAACAAGGTGCCAGGAACAGAAAACTATTCACACATTCTACATGAAATGCATAAATTATTTTTCCAAGGTAAAAAGTAAACAACAGAAACAAAAACAAATAGAGTTCTTCTTGTGAGTGGCCTATATCATCGCATGCTAACTAACCTCAACCTCCACTGTCCAGTCAGATTTAGCAGGGACAAGTCTTGTCCAAGCAGTGTATTGCCAGTCAATCCATATGGACAGAGAAAGTGCCAAATTACTTTGGAAAGCAGAGTCATGCCCAAAGATTAAGTTAAAAATAATTATATTCTAGCTTTTGTGGCATCAAACATTGAATTCATTTACTACTCCAGTAATCAGATCAGCAGCACTAGTGAGCATTGACCTGCATTTTTATGGAGATTAACTTTGGAAGAGATTTATGTATGTATCCCAGCAAATCTTTACCTGCACAAGTTTGATTGGATTCGTCTTCATCGCTCCCACAATCATTAGCTCCATCACAGAGCCATCTCTTAGGGATGCAGCGATTATTCTTGCATTGAAATTGATCATCAGGACAGCTATGATTGACTGGGGTAGGAGGTAGAGGGAGAGAAGAAGAAAGCTTAATGATATAAATTTGAACAAAATTATGATTACTTTTAGTTAGTTATGGAAAAGTTACAGTAATTATTAGAGTACAATACATGTCAGCTTTTTCATTCAGTGTCTTTTTATGAAAACTATTAATATTCCAGTCTCTGTTAAATGTAATAATTTTATAGAAGACAAGTAATTAAATCCCATATAAAAGTAAATCTATTTATTTTTCATGCCTTCACTAAAACCAACTATACCACTAACTTTAGTTTTTATCCCTTAACATAACAGGTTACTCAATTTCAAAATTTTTTACCAAAAAACTCTTAAAAGTAACCTCAAATTTTAATGTGAGATATAACAAATATGTATAATATTATCTAATAATGTATATCAAAAGCACTTTTTTTAAACCACACATTCCCTGAAGTAATTCTTGAAATATTAAATAAACCTACTTTTTTTTAATGCTTTGTTAGATGATTTTTTAGGACTGGAAGTAAAATCTGTCCTCAAAAAAAAAAAAAAAAAACATCACTTGTGACCTAGAACTGGCTAAGTATGAGATCCTGCATGATTCCAGTAACAAAACTGATCACTATGAGTTTTTTCCCGTAGTACAAACAAACATGCAAGCACCAAATATACTGAGGACAAGGCCAATTCTCATGTGGGAAGTGGTGCTCAGCTAAGGGTTAAACCTCCAATATGTAAGCACAACAGGGGCCATCTTAAACTTAACCTTATGTGATTATTTTCCCTGCATTCTGGAGGCTAAATTCCTAACTGAGTTGGCACGCTCTTCAGTGTTTGTTTCAAAACTTCAATATTCTTTTTGAAGTAATTTTTCTAAAGCCCAGTAGTTGCACTTCTGTATAACAAAAGTAAATTTTGGTATTAGTTCTACATAGAATTTTAAAGATAATTGTTTTATCATGCTGATACATAGGGAATGTAGGCCTTTCCAGTCAGTTTCTACAAAACACTATTTATTTATAGTAGCTTTGGTGATGAAGAAATTTAATCACTTCTTTTTTTTAGAAAATTTCTATTCATGTACATTTTAAATAAGGTGGAAAAGCTTTATGTTTTCTGGCATTAGAGAATATTAATATTTTCTACTCATTTCAGGGACTCTAGCAAGAATAGCTGCTTATGAGAATAGAAGTTATCCTATATAAAAAAGGGTCAGTATCTTAAAGTATCAATATTATGTATAAACATTTCATTGAAGCTTGATCAAGGGTCTTTGCAATTTTCATCAGTGATGTAAATAGGAGTTCAAAAACAAGGAGCAAATATAAGCCATAGTCTTGTGATTTGGAGTTATAAAGTTGCAGGACAGAAAATAGAATGAAAGCAGAATTCAAGGTTAAAGCTATGAGTACTTAAAATATACAATAATCCTCCGATATGAATTATATAACTCTGGAACATTAACCATGGAACCCCAGAAATATAATGTTGCTCAGAATTGCTAAAATGTTTAGAGATGACATCATTTTGCTGAAATGTGGCCAGAGATGTTCAATTTTTTTGGTGCCTCATTTATTTAGATACTTATTCATTAATGTGCTAGGTGTTGTGCTAAGTTCAAAAGATGCTACAATAAGGTGTCCCCTCCCAAAGAAATTCATCTGTTAGATATCGGCACTATATAAATAAGCATATAATTGCAATGTGCTGTGGAAACTACCATAGTAAAGGAATACACAGATATTTACCCAAGTTGAGCTATATTGAGAAGGTGATTTTTTTGGTGTTATAAAGATTTCTCTATGGAAGTAATAGAAAACTATGGTGAATTCCATATCTAGAAACATAGCAGACAAAATAATGCTTTTCCAAGATCTACTTGTAGTTCAACTTGATAAGGACACAGAGGGTAAAATGTAAAGAAGAGATATAACATAAAGTGCCTTATATGTAAGTCAATGAATTTTAAAATTTAACATATTGATTATATAGTTATTGAAATGTCAAGATTAGATTTCAGTATACAAATATCACTCTAGAAGCAGTATGGAAAGTGGGCTTTATTTAAAGGGGACATTCTGGTAGAAATAATACCAGGGCACTTGCTGAGTTAATCAAAGATATGAACCTAATTTAGCCAGTAAAGATTGAGAGGAGATAAAGATGAAAAAATAACTATTGAGGAGGTAAAAGAGATAGTTTATTGATATAATTGAATATAGACTATGAGTAAATTAGAAGACTCCAGGAAGAACCAATGATGGAAGCTTGGGTGATGAAATAGAACATGATGAAATAAGAAAAAACTATACTGACAAAAATTAGCACTACCATTAATGATACAAGTATAATGCCCATTTATATTCCTAGAGGAAACAATTTTCTTTGTGCGGTTGGTGAACAGAACAATCTCACAGAAGCATAGAACTGAAGGACTAAGGCATGGGTATTGTGATGGAATGTTTGCACCCTGTGCTGGCACTGACTACTTAGGGAGCGGATATGTGGGGAGCATTCATTAAAACCATGAATAAACATAGTGAGTCAGAAGAAATGAGGCAATTAATTTAATCAATAAGTAATACATCATTTGTGTAAAACAAAAAATAGGGAAAATATACCTCTTACTCTTAGATAAAAATGCTCTTTTTGCTCACAAAGTTTTGGCTAATTGTATCAATTAGTATTTAACATTTTATTTGTAGGTTCACACTTTACCGTATGGATATTAATGGGTTTGAAAATAAGAACTGCATAATATTGCAGTCAGAGTCCATGCTTGGAAATTAAAAGATTAAGTATTGCTATATTTATTTATTGATGACAATTTATATATTATATATTTATATACAATTCCAAAATTTTTTTGAAGTCCGTATTCTTGTGTTTTATACCAAAGCACAGATAGTTTCATAGATGGATGTCCAGCCAACTTTGTTCATTCTTAACAATGAATCTTTAAAGCATTGTTTTTATATTATTGATTTAAAAAAAGGAAAATAGAGAGTTGCCAATTAACTCATAAGTAGGTCAGCCACTTTAACCTGAAATATCTTTAATTGAAAGAAACATAAGTCAAATCAAGAGAGGAAAGATACATATGCCTGGCAGATACCCCTCTCTCATTATATAAAAGTATTTTATGTCTCAAAACCATTCAGGTAGTCATTTAATCATATATACTCTGAAAACATTATTTAATGTGCTTCTCAAATTATTTTCCTCCCATATATGTTGAACATTTCATTATCCCTACAAAAACATGAAATCATTTCTATTGCAGCAAATGGTAAATAACTAAAAAGAAGCCAAAAAGAAGAATCAAACCTTTAATTTCAATCTGAGTGCTGCATACATGTTTCCTACCGTGTGCTGAGCCAGTCAGTTTAGCTAATTACATGTTCCAAACCTACTTCTTGTCACCTTGGATCTTTCGAGGCTTAGTTGCCAGGGAGCAATGGAGTGGATCGTGACCCTCTGTATGAGGAATTCTGCCTTGAGAGAGTTTAAACTGATTTTCCACATTTTTAAATTCAGAGATCCTAGCAACATTCTGACAATCATGTGGTGGCGTTGACAGCACAAAAGGAAAGAAAAGGAAAGGACTTCTGGAGCAACCAAAATGATAATATTAAAGATGGGAAAGGTTGAGAAAACCAGTGTTTTAAAACTATACAAAGAGGTGATCTAAGGCCAAATCTCTATACAAAAGGATGACTGAGAAAAAGAAAAAAAGTGCAATTTGCACCAAAAATATTTTTGGATTTTGATAAACTATTTTCACAGTTTACACTCTCGAAGAGTCAGAGAGATTTAACATTACTTGAAGGAGAACATACAGCAATTTTCTGAATCTTCATCACTTCCATCTAGACAATCGTCATCGCCATCACATTTCCACCGAGCTTGGATACAGCGTCTGTTTTTGCATCGAAATTCTCCAGCTTTGCACATGTGAGGTAATACTTCTCCTGGATTAACTAGGGTTAAAAAAAAATCCAAGGCATATGAACAATACTAGCTATATTAGGTTCACTAAAATGTAAATGTTGTTATAATAACTAAACACTGATTCATTTCATTACATAGAAAATATGAAAACATGTTAGCATTGTAGTGACACCAATCTGTGGAAATGAGAAAATTTTAAGTTTTATTGACAATAATTACTTTACTAAAATTTTAAACACTTGTCTTAAACAACTCTTACCAAAATGGCAACAACAATAATAATATACCACCTTATATTTATATAGGGTTTGTAGTTTTACTCAGCTTTCATTCACAATCTCAGTTGATTAGCATGATAACCTACAAGGCAGAACCAGCAAAGATTTTTTTTTTAAAGATTGTATTTATTTATTTTCAGAGAGAGGAGAAGGGAGGGAGAAAGAGCAATGTATGGTTGCCTCTCACATGGCCCTCACTGGGGACCTGGCCTGCAACAAAGGCATGTGCCCCAACTGGGAATTGAACCTGGACCCTCTGGTTCCCAGCCCGCGCTCAATCCACTGAGCTACACCAGCCACGGCAGAACCAGCAAAGAATTTTACTCCCTCCATCTTATAGACAAGTGCGCAAAGCATTAATGGGCGTGCATGGGCAGGCTGAGAAGGCAGCGGGGATAACTGTTTATTTTGCTGGTCTGCAAGTGGGAGAAACACTCAGGTCTGATTCAGTACTCAAAGAAGTACTAAGTTAATCAAAATCTGATTAAATATCTGAATTCTTCACAGTGTTTTCCTCCATATATTCCATGTCCTTTAATCAAATGTTAGGAATTCAGCTAACTGGGATGTATCCACAAATTGAAAGTGTTACTTCTTCCTTTCTCTCTGAGTGGGTTCAGTAGAGTGGAGAAAGAAAAGGGAAACTGCGCAATGGCTAGAGTAAAAGATTTATGTTTCACAGACTGAAAAGGCATTGGGATATTAAAAGTTGGTTTATGGACAGGAAGAACAAAACCTGATCTTTATTTCCTAGTTCTAATAGCTTTAAACTTTATTTTAGATAACTGATTTAGATGGATGAACTGTCACAAAACCTGTATATATTTAGTAATAAGAGGCAGCAAGAAAAAAAAATGTGGCATTTCCTGAACACTTTGTGTTAGAACCCTGTTAATCTTTGTACTGCCCCTGCTGCAATAAGTAAATAAATAAATAGATAGATAGATAGATGAATAAATAAATAAATAAATAAATAAAGGGAGATGGAATGTGACTGTGGAACTGCAGAAAATCCATTCCAGAGACTTAAGCAGCAAGGCAAAGCATGTAGGTCTGTGGGGCCAGAGAAAAAGTTGTCTTATTAATTCAGACACCTATTTAAGGCTTTAAAGGTAAAAATATTTAGTATAGTAAATGAAATATAAAATTAAAACAGAGGCCGTGCTGTGTTTCTTCTGACCCCTACCTCTCAGACAGCAGACATTGTATGTAGGAACTCACAATAATTTTTCCTCTGCGTTTAATCTTTTTTCAATAACAAAATGTCATAGTAGCAATTTCTCTAATGAGGCATTTCTGTGAGGTCGCTGGAAAGTAACAGATTTTGTGGTGTGTATGTGTTTCTTACATTTCAAAAAGGAAACAACAACAGTATTATCAAAGAGAGAAGATCACTGGATCCCCTATTCAACCCTGAGGTACATTTTTATGGCAGCAACCGGGAGTGAGAACGGGAATCAAAAACCAGATGAAAGTGTACTCTGGGGTAGGTCTGACCACCTCAGGACCAAGCATTTTTCTCAAAATCCGTAGAATTGACCACTAATAGCATGCATATATTTCCTTACTTTGAGTTTCAAGTCCGGTCAATTAGACACTAAGATCTTGAGGGTGATATAGTTTCATTTTTTGAATCCATTTAAGCTCACTTTAGACTGGGCACTTAATGGATCATAGTTTGATTAATTTCTTCTCTATAATTATTAAGCCTAATATAGAAAAAGACTGTTTTCTCTCAGAGTTTGTAGTAATTCTAGTTAGACAAGAAACCTGATTAGGGATGTAATCAGTTTCTTCTCCCATTTAAGTTCAGATTTTCTTAAAAAGTATATTTTATTGGTTATGTTATTATAGCTGTCCCAATTTTTCCCCCTTTGCCCTCCTCCACCCGGTACCCCCTTCCCTCCAGCAATGCCCCCTTCATGTCCCTGGTTCAAGCATACAAGTCCATTGGCTGCTCCATTTCCCATACTATTCTTAACATCCCCCTATTTTGTACCTACCATTTTTAATCCCTGCACCATTTCCCCCACTCTCCCCATTTGCCCCTCCCAGCTGATAACCCTCCAAATGATCTCCTTATCTATGATTCTGTTCTTGTTCTGGGTGTTAGCTCAGTATTTTTTTTTTTTTTTAATATTCAGTTATTGCTAGTTGTGAATTTGTTGCCTTTTTAATGTTCATAGATTTGATTGTCTTTTTTTAGAATAAGTCCCTTTAACATTTCATGTAATATGGCTTGGTGATGATGAATTCCTTTAGATTCACCTTGTCTGGAAAGCACTTTATCTGCCCTTCCATTCTAAATGATAGGTTTGCTGGATAGAGTAATTTGGGTTGTATGTCCTTGTTTCTCATCATTTTGAATACTTCTTGCCAGTCCCTTCTTGCCTGCAAAATTTCTTTTGAGGAATCAGCTGATGGTGTCATGGGAACTCCTTTGTAGATAACTCTCTGCCTTTCTCTTGCTGCTTTTAAGATTCTCTCTTCATCTTTAACCCTTTTCATTTTAATTATGATGTGTCTTGGTGTGGTCCTTTTTGGGTCCATCTTGTTTGATAATCTGTGCTTCCTGGACTTTTGTGTCTTTTTTCTTCACCAAATGAGGGAAGTTTTTTTTTCATTACTTTTTCAAATAAGTTTTCAATTTCTTGTTCTTCCTCTTCTCCTTCTGGTATCTGTATAATTCATATGTTGGCACATTTGCAAATGCCCCAGAGTCTTATAGTATCCTCTTTTTTTTAATTATTTTTTTCTGTTCTGGTTGAATATTTATTTCTTTCTTATATTCTAAATTGCTGAATTGAATTCTGGCCTTTTTCACTTCAGTGTCGGTTCCCTGTAGATTTTTCTTTATTTCACTTAGTTTAGCCTTCATTTCTTCCTATATGTTGCTGTGGTACTCAGTTAGTTCTTTGAGCATCCTGATCCACCAGTGTTTTGAACTCAGCATCTGACAGGTTAGCTATCTCTGTTTTATTTAGTTCTTTTTCCGGGATTTGGTTCTGTTCTTTCATTTGGGCTATATTTCTTTGTTTTCTCAATTTGGCAGCCTTCCTATGTTTGTTTCTGTGTAATAGGTAGAGCTTCTTTCACTTCCTGTCTTAGTAGTGTGACCTATTGTCAAAAATGCACATGTTCATTGTGTGGGGCAGAGCCTTAGGTAATTGCCAGGGTGGGACAACCCACTTCATTGCTTTGTGACTCTGTGGGCAGAGGGCTCAGAGAGGGGACTGTGCCACTGCCTGGCTTCTGGAGGTTTGCCTTGCACTCACTCTGTTTCCAGTCATTTCACCCACTCCCTGTATGCTATTGGTGCTCTTACAGCTATTGCCCTGGTGTTGAATCCCAGAGTGGGTGGGTTTGCATATATTTTAAGACCTTGTGGTCACTTTAAGTGGAGCTTCCTGAAAACCCAGTAGTTTCATCTGCTGCTCCAACCCCCACTAGTTTTTACAGCCAGAAGTTACAGGGATTTATCTTTCTGGTGCTGGAATCCCAGGCTGTGTGGTCTGGAGTGGGGCTACGATCACTTGCTCCTAAGGTGTCCCTCTCAATTTTTATCCACCACACATGAATGTGGGGCCACCCATGCCTATTCCACCTCTCTATGCCACACTGCACCTCCCTACCCATCTCTTGGTTTCTGGCCCTCCTATCTGTCTGGATGAATGTGGCTTCTTGAAATCCTTGTTTGTCAGACTTCCATGTAGTTTGATTTTATGACAGTTCTGGGTGTTATTTGTTTGGAGATTTACTTGTAATTCTTGTGGTTGCACAAGGAGAGTGTGTCTGCCTATGCCTCCATCTTGACTGGAAGTCTCCCATTTAAGTTCAGCTTAAAGATTTTTTCTACTCCTGTAGTTTGTTTAAAAAAAAAAAAAAAAACAAATCAATTCTATTGTTTTATATATTAAGGATTGAAAAACCCAAGAAACCATCGGTTCCCTTCTGATAACAAGCCCACCAATTTAGAAAGTTTTGCATTTTTATGGTTACTTGAACAATAATCCAATCCACATCAAAGATATCCATATATAAGAGTAAAATTAAAATGCTTCTGAATAATTACATCTATATTAAAGAAGAGTAAAATGTCTTAGAAATGACAGACTACCTGAGAAAAATAATATTTGAAAACTAAATAGTTTAACATAATCAATCTAAACATAAGGTCTTTACATTTACATAGAGTTCAAATGATTTTCAAATGATTTTTAGATCATTATGAAATGAGAAAAAATAGGCAGATTTTCTAAGCCTATTTTAAATATGGTTTCAAATATATGTAGATTGTTGCTGTTTTTAAATATTTTCTAATATAAAGGTAGAAATTTTCAAAAACAGATAAGGATAATGTCAAAGGTTTCATTTTCATTTTTCATAAAAATTATGAATAATTGTTTGAAAATTAGTTGAGCTAGCATCTTGAGAAAATGTCATCTTTTTATGTTTGCTGTTTTTAATATTGATCTATATCAATGTCATTAATATAGCTCCATATCACTGTAACAGCAGTTAAGCCTTGCTTATATGCGTAACAACAAATATAATGAAATATATACAGATATCTTTGACCTTTTTTAAGTCTTTCTGACATTCCACTGAGCTCCAGTTTGCTGGGGGAGAGACATTTCTCCATGGTGAATTTCTCTATATGTCTTGTGTAAGTTTTTATTCTGATTTTTTTTTCCCCAAGAATGCTTATATAGCTAAAAGCCTTGGAAGATGGAGATGGTACCTTCTTCTAGAGCAGAGAGCAGGTTTTTTTCTAAACCAGGATGGTAAAGATAATGTCTCCCTATAGGACAAAGATTGGGCAAATTTGTCTAGCAGACTCTTAAGCTCTTCAGTTGTGGTATTGTACAAACTCCCTGTGTGCTCAGTGCCCACCTGGGCCTGCCTGTGCTTTGTCCCCATATAATTTGAGGGTGGGATGAGACCAGGAAAACCAAAGTGAACATTAATTTTGCTGCCAGCTGTGCCATGAGTAATAAAATCCTTTGTATCTGATCCAGACATTGTGTGTGGCCTGTTAAAATTTATGAAACTTGCTCTCTGGCTAACATGCTAACTTGGAACTAGGATAAAAATCTCAGACCATTCATAATTCTTGGCATAATAGTAAATACTTTCTCTTTTGAGATACTGGGTCCTAATGTCCAAAATCTCCCAGAACATAAGGCATCATTAGTTGTTCTAGCCCTAATCCAAATCTTCCAGATGTAATCAGCAGTTATGTCAGAAAAACCATTACTAGTGCTATCAGGTTTGTTCATATTTGTAATTCATAATCTACAGATGGTTATCTTGGAGCTAACAATAAATATTTATTTATTCATTTATTTATTGAAAACATTTAATGTGATAGGGGATAATGTGGGTAAAGTGGCAGCTTATACATGCAGTGTACAGATGATGTGTTAAGAAGTTGCATGCTTGAAAACAGTATGGTTTTATTAACCAGCTTTACCTCAATAAATTCAATAAAAAGCAATAAAAATAAAAAAAATAAGATGAAGTATAAAAAAAGAAAGCATCTACATACAAATATAGAAGTATTCAAATTATTAATATAAGAAAAGCATGATGAAAGTAACTTTGCTTTTCATTTAGAACTGAATGCAAGTTTCTTGGACATTAAGAAAAAAATGTTTTTCCCAGCGTTGACCTAACTAAGTGGAAGTAGGTAACAATGTCATCTGTATTAGCATCCCAGGCAATCTATCAACTTTTGTGAGAATCATCAAATTATGAAGCAAGTATATCTGGCCAAGAACACCTATAAAATAAAATTATAATTTTATACTTTGTACAAACTTCTATGAATAAACTATTTTATGAATAATTTTTACATATCTAATGTTTCCCCTTAAGATTCTTCAGTGTAGGAAGGACAATGTCACATACAGTAGAGAACGCTGCCTAGAACAATATAGGAGACTCCTCTGCGTGACGTGGGCCCAGCTCGCACTCAGAAAGGCCAGCGGAGAGTGAGGTCCGGTATACACCCACGGATAGGTTCTCCTGTGGGAAATCAGGCCTGCTTTGTATGTAGGCCTCTTTGAGGCTTGCTTTTTGCTAAAACTCCTTCACCCTAAATTGAGGCAGCAAATGTTACTGCATATCTTTAAAGTAACTTCCTAAAATCTATGCTAAACCTTCCTAGGAAGAGTGTAACCAGTTCAACCACTTTTCCCTTTACATTTGCAAATATCCTTCCTTTTTTATCTAATCAGTAACATCCTCTCCTTTGTTTTCTGTAAAAGTTAACTGCCTAAAGCAAACCTGTGCATAGTAAATGTGGACCATCCTCAATGTAATATGCCCAGAAAAGCAATAAAAGCCTGTCAAGGTAAGGGGTCGGGGCGCTCTCCCCTTGAGAGAGTGGCCATGCAGTTCCTTTTCCTCCACAGGATTTGGTAGTCCATGTGAATTTGTCTCATCTCAGCCAGAACACTGTGGACCCCACAAGCTGGGGTCCGCTTCAGAACAGAACCAGTTATATAGTCCATCTTCCAATATATTTGTTGTCTGACTTACCAGAATTAACAGAGATTGATACTTCTACAACTAGCCATTATTATAGTGAAATACTCTATCTCTGGGGACTGTATAAATACTTCAGGGAAAGTACCACTTCAACTGGTTCATCACTTAATGCTCTTTTCTCATCACCCAGGAATGTGGATGAAGTTACTTTATTTTAAGGGATAAAATATCAATATGTAGATAAAAAGAGAGAGTGGCAAAGTTCCTACCATGACCAAAAAACTGAACATATAGGAAAAACCCCATGTATGCCACTTTGTTCTAGTTCTTAATATGACTGAACTCATAAAGCCCTTGGGTGTTTGGGTACAGCCATCAACTGCTTTCAGCATATGAACAAATGCTAGAATTGCAAATTTTGCTTCAGAGTTGTGTTTTGCACTGTGATTTTGAAAATTAATACAAAACCTGTAATTCCACTGCCAGGGTAATTTCTAGTAAAAATATCATCGATTCAATGTGATCTCATTGTGAGAAAATTGAAAAAGTAATAAATAATTCTCTAATCAAAATCAAAAATAGAATTACATGAATCATAACATGCCTGTCAAGTAAATGCATGTTCTCACATATTCTAAGAGACCTGCTATTAGAATACAAAAACCCGTCGTTCTTATTACTCTTCAGCACGTTACAAAGGGAAATACTGATTCTAGAGTTAATTTGCTCTGGTAAAAATTGGTAGAGTGATTGCTGGAGTTAATGTTTGGATCTTGATGAAGTAAAGGAAGAACTCTGCTAATAAACTTCTATTTTATTTTAGTTTTGAATCATCTCAGATTCACATTTCAGCTCAGCAATTGGACTTAATACATAAGTCCCTGATGTTGGTTTAAGAAGCTGTGGGACCATGAACAACTGCCTGTGTGTCTCACTGTCAACCCCAGTGTGGCAATGTGTCCTAAACTTTTCTTGTCTCCTCTCTCAGTTGATATCTTGCTGTTGAGTGTTATTGAAATTCTGATAATTTAATCTAAAGCATTAGTCCCAGTACATAAAATAAAATGAAGTTCTCCTCGTGTCCCTGTAAGTCTAACAATAGAACATGTTTATTTAATAAATTGTTTTTGAGTTTGGGAAGTACAGATTCCAACTATCCCTTCTTTTTAACAGGAAGAGAGAAGAACCTGGAAAAAAAAAAAACAACTTAAAGTTGTGGTTTGTTGGATACCTTTATATAAGCTTCCTAATACAGGACAGCAGTATGAAAACTGCTGCTATGGGTTTTGAATTTTTTCCTTTAGATCACAGCAGGATGACCTTTCCTTAGAGCGGTCTTCGGAGCAGCCAGCGTCAGTGGTACATAACCTGTTGTGAATTCCTAGTCAGAGAAAGCTATAAATATTCATCTAGAAGGTGCTTCTAAACTTTTTACTGCCTTAAACTTTTTATTATGCATTAGATTGCATATATTCTAGAACATAAGACCTGTCGCAGCTGAACAGAGAAATGGCTCAGCCATGGTGGAGCGCTGTTTTTGACAGAGGAATATATATGGTGTCCCAGAAAGTAAGGAAGGTCTCAAAGTACCACTGACACACAATTGTGCAAGGCTACCCTTGGATGACCAACATTTTTGCAATGCTGAAGTTGCTTTCTTGGGAGTGAGAAAATGGAAATTTCTTGTTTCTTTCAAGTCACTAAAGAGGCATTTAAAGAATTACTGTCATATTACTCTCAACAAAAGTGTTCTGCTATTTTAAAAAAAGAGTAACAATCATTTTTAGGAGCTTAATTTACTTTCTTGAAATTATCCATGTGCTTATTTATTAACTTTGTATGTTGTGATTTTCGCCACAAAGGTGTCAAGATAAATTACAAAACGAACTTGATAATTGATCAACCAGCTTTACACATGCTTCTCCAGGGCAGGAGGTTCCAAGTTACGATGTTACACCTGGCCTCATTTCTATTGTGAGGAAATTTGACCCTGACACACACACTTCACATGGACAAAGAATGCACCCTACTCACATTCTTGATTCCTTCCAGGCGTGGCTTTAGAATTCACCCTCAATCAACCATGTGGCATGCCGATATTTTTCTGCTGGGTGAATCCTATTATGGCATTGCCGTACGCTTCAAGTTTATTGAGAAACAACCGGTGGTGTTTAAATCTGTCCTGACTATCTGCAAATGGGTTTGTGTTCATTTGATGTCATTCCAATGAGGATGACCAAAACTAAGACGATCATATCTCAAAGGTTACAATATGTACTTTTATTTTTCACTTTAGCTCAGATGACTGAGTTAATCCAGTTGGAGCCAGTTCACAAAACTATAAACTAGTCTGAACTAAATGAGAACCCAGAAGAATCAGCATTAATGAGACATTAGTGATACACCAATATTTGTTTTGCAGTATATTCTGCAACCAGGAACTCTATTTGTAGTCCTTTCACACTTTAAGTTCCTTACCTGCAAACTAAGACTAATGTATACTTTTAAAACCCTTATGATTAAATGAATAGGAACTAGAATAATTTATATAAAGCACTATGAGTTATTCACAAAAATTATTTACTATATTGTTTCTGTGGATTTTTCTTAATACATTAGAAAGAAACCTAAAGAAGTTGCATGTCATATTAAAGATAGTATAATTTTTAACAGCCAAATGCAACAATTTCTTAAATTATAAATCACCTGTTTTTATTAATTTAACATTGTTTAGTGTCACAAGTATAGATGAAATAATTTTCTTTCTTATCCCCTTTGATTACATTGGGTTATTTCTACAGAAATAATAGTGATCAACATATTTTTATATAAAATATCACTATAGGTATAGATATACCAACCCATAAGGAATCCACAAGTTTTTAATGGGGCATAAGAAAGTAAGAAATATAATAGGGAGCCCAATGATCCAGATAATTATGATTCACAGAATTAAAATTAAATAAATAATTAGAAAACCTCAAGCTTAAAAAGCCATGTAGATATTAGTACCTGATATATACATACTCTCCCTCCAACTTCTCACTATGAAAACAAAGATGAAGGGTAAAAACTCACAAAGCCCTGAGAATTCACCGTCTTGATCATTCTACTGCCATTATTTTAAGGGAATTCTGTGAAATCAATAGGACTAGATTTAAATATTCAATCAGAAGCCTCTGTAAGTGATGCCACGAGAAATTTAACGCGCTTATCTGTCTTCAGGCAGGAAGAGAGACCCTTTGCTGCTGCAGTGCTGACTGGCAGGCGCGGGCCTGCTAAAAGAGGAGGTACTCACAGTGCTACCTCCCACCCCCGAGGGGAAGGCTGCGGGGGGCAAAGGCAGGCAAGACCTGATAGAGGGCCACAAGCATTACTCTGTGTGTGCAATCCGTCAGTTCACAATGTCAGGATCATTCAGCTGGGACAGCAAACAACCTCATTTATACCAGAAAAGTGACTATATATGAATCTATAGTAGAAATTTTAAAAAATAATATAGGAAATGTACACATAAGCCATAATTTTATCTGAATAATTAAGATAACATTTAGCCGAGCAGGCACCTGGACAGACTTTGTTGTTCAAAGCAATGCTTAGTCCCTGTCTGTTGTCAAATTATGGATCTTGACAGACCTCTTCTGAAAATAAATAAACAACAACAAAATAGGAACTGTAAACAATACTGCAGAACAAAGGAAGGAAAACAGTTTGGTGACTCGAAGAAAGCGTACCTCAGAATTTTTGTCTACAGGAGTTGTCTTATGGGCCATTTAAAAAAAAAAAACCTAAAATAACGGGGAAAAACTTGCAGAGTGGTAAAATTCATATTTATGATCTGAATTATATAGTCCAAGAACATAATTTTAAAATATTTCTGGAATTTTGAAGAAAATTTTTGTTTAGCTAAGAATTGGTATCCAAAAGAATAATTATTCACATGTAAAGGCAAAAGTGGCATATTCGGAATACACAGAACTCCACAGTGTATACTCTTCACACACTTTGAGAAGTCACTTCAAGGTATACTTCATTTATACACACAGCAGTGACAATTGACAAATAAACAATGGGGCACTGAAAGTTTGAGTACTAGGCAGCACAACTAGTGAAGCACTGATCCAGGTATAAAAGAAAATATTGTAAAATTGATCAATAAACTAACTATGAATGTCAAAACATTTCTGTAAGGAAACTTGATGTTTGATAATTAAAAATAACGTTCCTGATCAGAAATCCTAAATTATAATCAGGACTGAAATTTAGGAAGATGAATAGAATAGTATAAAGGAAATTAGTCTTCATCTCAAACAGTTGCGCCTAAAAGTAATAGTAACAGAATTAAAACTGATAGTATTGTTTCAAATGCTTTAAGAAGATGTAACAAAGTGACCATGGAGTGGATGCAAACTACAGACAGAATCATAAACATAATCAAATATACAAATAGCATATAACAGTGAATCAGATATAATACCAAACATTAAATAGGAAAAAAGATAAATGGTTTAAATATCAGCCATTAAAAATCACATTTACAGTAGGGAAACAGAGAAAAAGTGGGGACAACTATAATAGCATAAATAATAAAAAAATGTGATAAGATGTTTATGCTCATATTAAGTAAAAATAAAAGACAATATAAATTACTCTAGTATGATACAAAATTTAAAGTACAAATAATTAAGAGTTCAGTGTCCAAAATGAAATAACATGTGCTCTAAATTCCCAATATTCTATTTACTAACTAGGTAAACTTTGAAAATTTACCAACTTTGAATCTAAATTCTAAATCATAAAACAAAATAGTAATTGCATGTTCCTTGTATGATTAATGTCACAACTAATAAGAATCATAAAAATGTATCAGAAAATGCCACATGCAGTATAAGAATTAAATAAATGAACCTGCCATTCTTAGTAGTAGTAGAAAAAAATAACTTTCCAGAGATATATAATTACAAGAAATTGAATCAAATTGTTTTAGTAGTTTATCGCTGAATAATGGTATTATGGGTAGATTTTTCACATTACTTTCTTAAAAATATTCTCAAATGTGACTACATTTTAAATCCGATTTTAGAAATCCTTTATCTACATTTATTTCTTCAGAAGAAAAGAGAATGTACAGAGAAGCTGAAATCTTCTTTATTGCACTAATTGCTCTTTTTGCTTCCCCAGAGACAATTATTATAACTGATGGAAAAATACATGATATTTATTTAATAACTTGCTATGTTACATGTCAGCTTGACTAGGCAATCGAATACCCAGATGGTTGGTCAGACATTGCTCTGTGAGAGTTTTTGATGAGGTTGACATTTGAATCAGCAGACTTTCCTCATGCTGGGGGCCCTGGTCCACTCAGTTAAAGGCCTGATAAGTAAGAGAAATTCGTTCAGTCTCACTTGAACTGGGACTTTTTTCCCCTTGCCATCACTCAAACTGAAACATTGATTTTCCTGGGTCTCAGGTCTACCTGAATTCCTGCTAGAGCTACACCACTGGTTCTCCTGGGATCACAGCTTGCTGACGGCAGATGCTGGGATTTATTAGTCCACATTATCCTGCTGGTTCTATTTCTTTGGGGAATTGTGAGTAACACAATTCAAGATTAAAGCATCGCAGAAACAGTTATACAGTGCTCGACATACTCAGAGCATTGTGGCTCCTGTTGTTCTTAAGGAACATGATATGTGTAGAAAGGACAAATTTAAAAAGGGTCACATTTGATTAACAAAATGAGTAAACTGAGGAAGGTCAGCAAAAGTTAATAGTTGCTGTAATCCAGGTCAATCAATCCAGTTAATTCAATAGTTTGATAAAGTCTAGACATTCCTTAAAAGTCTGTTTTTTACCTCCTTCCTTGCCCTTCACCACCAAATCTAAATAATTTAGTTTACAAAGCTATTTAAAGAAATTTGAGGCCTATGTTATGCATCAACCTATCATCTGCTGGTTAGTTGTAACCAGTAACTAACTACACATTTTTAGTTAAACTACTGATGTTGAGGTTCCCTAAGTATTTCATAAAATATTGTCTTCTGTGACATGTAATCATTTCTATTTTTTACTAAACTATATGCAGCAGTGGCGGCAGGATACTCTGCAAAACATCACGATTATCATCATTCTTCATTGGCACATTAGAAATTAGTAATTTGTAGTCTAAAAGGAATCATACTGAAGTACTTACCTGCATTTTTTTTCCAAGTTTGATTTTAATTCCTTTGATTTCATCTACTTCTGGTCTTCGAAAAGACACATATAAACAATGAGTGTGACAAGAAGAGACACTTACATGTGCACGTTGTTCCATTTGCATCTAACAGCTGATTGTCAGCACATGCACAGGCCCGGCCTCCTGGAATGGCCAGGCACAGCACGCCGCAGCCCCCGTTGTTGACCCGGCACATGTTGTCCCCTGCAGGGGCGAATGACATGCGTCAGAGAACTCCGATTTCACCCTAGCTTAGCCCATTATTTCTAGGAGATGTGGGCAGGCATAAACATGTAATGAATATTACATATTCATTCATATGTAATTAATTGATTAATTAGTTAATTGAAGTAGTCAGGACTTCTGATGAAATTCAGAAATGTTTGAAAATATATGATGTGCTGGTAGATGAGAGGGATTTGCATGTTGGTTGTAGGGGACAGAAGTCTATGTGCAGTTGGGTAGTGGGAGAGGAAAAATAGAGATAAGAGATGGCATCTGTCCAGGAGAGTTTCCCAGGTTAGGAATTCTGAGTTGTTTGGAAAGTAGACCACCAACACTTAGCGTGTGGCTTTGGATCTCAAGTCAGCAGAAAGCAAACAAGCTTGTGGAAAGGAGGGGTTATTGTGTACTCCTGAGCAAGGAGAGCATTGCATGTCAGTGCATTGAGGACCCTTAGGAACACCAGCTATCTGTGAAGCCTTGAAAATGAGCAGCCTTGCTGCTGCCAGGAGACTGCACCACACTGGGGGGAAAGTGCTGTCCCAGTGGCCTAAATAGCAGAGGCACTGATGAGGTGCATGCAGACATCACTAAGCAGGCACCGGGGGAAATCCATATGTCCATATGCATGTGCATATGGGAGATGTCCTTGGGGATTCAGATACAGCTGAGGTAAAATTTTGAAGAGACTGGAGATTCTGTTTTTAAAGATGTAGGTAAGAGTAAATAAAATTTAGGTAATCATCATTTTGATGTCGTTATTCCTGCAAGTTGGACAAGCAAGGAGAAAAGCATATTTCTTAAGTATGTATGTATAGAATAGTTACAAAGAGCTCTGCAACACTAGCAACCCAATGGGCATTCTAAATGCTGGAGCCAGTTTACACTGCGTTGCATTATTTTTATGTATCAATAAATAGCATTTTGATACTATCAGAAGATATTACTCAAACATAAAAAATAAAGAGGTTTTAATTACTCAGATACATACAATAAAATAATGCAATCATTAAAATTGCATTGGCAGTTGAAGAGTGAGGGACAGCACTGTGATTAAAGTGACATGCTAGGTTAGTACACTGTGGGCCCCAGGAGTTAGATGTGCTTCACAGAGACTGTTAAGAAATAAGTTAAAAAGATTTGAACGGTTGCTACGTGCAACAAATATTGCAATGTTTAAATTGTCTCTATAGATTATCAATCATCATGTGTTCAAAGATCAGAGGAAATAACCTAAGATATATAACTATTTCTATTCATTATAAATAAATGCATTCTATATGTATTAAATATGTAAATGATGTCATATACTCTCATCTCTCATGGAGAGAGAAAGGAAAAGTACAAGGTTATAAGAGATTCAAAGAATAGTGATATATACTACTTAAGGACTCTGTTTTCTATTCAATTGCAACTATTTTATCCTTAGAAAAAAACAGTTAACATGATAGCATATAACCAAAGTTTATGTGCCATTAATTATGTTTCTAATTATTTATTAATATCTGATGTTCCAAAGATGCAATGAGAAACACTGAGAGAAAATTATAACATGGTAAGATAACACATCTGTATTTAAACATATGACTGAATTTTGTTTCATAATCTAGCTATTTTGAATAATGTAGTAAAATATAATAAAAATTTAAATCCTAAGTAGGTTATCAGATTTCAATGTCTATTGACTGAGTAAGAGATGTTAATCAGGTATCGTTCCCATATTATATTGTTGGTTCAAAAGATTCAAATACATCCTTAACCATGAAGACTGGCTAGAAAATTCAAACTAACTGATTATTTCACCTAAATTAATGAAAAGTAGTCAATTGATCTGGCCAAACCCATTCTATCAGTAAGACATTGCATAATGATTTCTACAGTAAAAGTTGTATAAAGAGTTTAGTAATCAGGGATAACTTTTCATTTTAGTATCCCTTTAATTATAAATTTTTAAAGGACTTTAAAAAAATCACGGTCAATCCAAACGAAAACACTAAATAATTATATGTCAATGACACTGCCTGATATTCCTCATGACTGTTGGAATACAACCCTCATATTATGTGCACATAATATGACCTCACACCTCTGACTGACCTCATATTATGACTGATCTCATATTATGGTCAGAGGTGTGCCCTTACTGTATATGACTGTGACACCTCACCCTTTTGAATAATTACTTAAAATGCTTATATGCAAGGAAATTTAAAAGTATATACCTTCAGACTGAGAAGTGGTAAAGGCAAATTAATTAATTTAAAATTCAAGGACGATCCTGTCTTACTTTTTTGTAACAAATATTTATTCTTTATAGAAATTTTATGAAGAAAGCATTTGTTCTCTTTTCTAAATTTTTATGATGTGTCCAAACTTTAAGGAAAATTTGCCAGGATATGGATGAAAACCAGAGTCCATTTTATAGTCAGCTGGGGCATTTATCATCCCATGTGTTGCTTTTAATTGGTGGACTTTTCAAAGAAAGTGAAGATTGTGAAAACATCATGGAATTTGACTACAGGGAGTTTAGCAATGACATTCAAAATGAACAACTTCTAAAGAGAATGAAAATAGAAAATGTGATTGTATACTGAAGGTCGAAATAAAATCCAGGAAACTATTGAGTGTGGAATTACGGGGAACAACCACCCTGCGAACGAGGCACCACGGGAGGTGAGAAGGGCTGCCCCTGTTCACGTTCTTGCCTCCAGTTTAGTGGAGGGAGACCAGTGGCCATGGGGGAGGTGGGCAGGATGGATGCGACTGTCACAGGAAATATTGCCGCAGGATTCATGCAGGCTGTTGTTCTATTTTTTATTTTGTTCACAGCTATAGCTTGTACCATCTCAAAATTTTTCATTTTTACCTTTAAAGATCATTTTACTTTTTATTAGCTATTCAAATGTATGTACTTCCCATTTCATGTACTTCCATGATTTTATGAAATTGCATTTGTATCCCAATGAGGCAATTTTAATGCAATAGAAAAAAATGAAGTTCTTCATTGGGATAGTTTGCTTTTAACCTCCCTCTTTCAGCTGAAATATGACATATATTCAAAAAACTCTGTTGCTAAGTAGCTTCCTATTGATAACATGTACATTGACAAACTCAGGATATAATTTTTCTCCCTAAGTGTATTAAACCATATACTCATTAAATGCCCACAGAAATATCTCCATTATAAAACGAATGATGACTTTAGATTCATCACAAAGTATCTAGTATACAATTTACAAATGGTTTTCATTGTTTAATGCCCATTTTAAGTTGTGCTAATTGTGGGTGGCCTAAAAATATTAATAACTCATGTAGATAAAACAACATATTTCTGATTATAATAAGATATGAATATCATTGTAGGTTATTTTATTTTTATATCATTTAAATTAATTACACTTATTTAAATGTATATGACACTAATCAGACTAAGATACTAAGATACTGTTGAAAATGTAATTTTCTTATATAATGTATTTTTAAATATGTTCCTATAATATTCCTTTCCCAATAAAGCTTTTCTAACTGCTCATAATAGTTAATCTTTGAAAACATTATTATTTTTTTTTTTACTTTAACAGACCAGTAAAAATGACATCCAAAAGAATTTGGAGAAAACCCTGAACTTCATGCATATAGAATTTCCAAGATTTGATTGACTTTTGTGTGGCTAGATATCTTTTATCACAAGATTTCAGCCACCACTATCAAATAGAACCTTTTTGCAACTACTGTGAATTGTATTTTATGTGAAACTCAGAAGCAATTTTATCTGGTTTTTAATACCTTGTTGCTTTCGTGGATCATAAATCTGAAGTCCAAACAGGGGTGGTCTTTCTCGCCTCAGTAATGTCACCTCATTCGTTATCAAATCAAGTTGAAAAATGGAACCATTCATATAATCGGTCCAGAACACATAATTCCCGTGATGTGACAGTCCAAAAGGATGGTTCAACTCTTTCCCACTGTAAACGATCTGTAAAATATAAACACATTGTGAAAATTTAGAACTTGCCTTTAGAAACATAAATAAATACACAGAGAATATGTATTCAAATAAGTAAAACAGATTAGGCAGATCACTATCTACCAAATATCTTAACTCATAATTTTCTTTCAGTATATTTGCAAAATGAATTTCACAGTCTGAGCATATTTTTCTGTTTCTAGAACTTATTGAACTTTCTCATGTTTGGCTTTACACATATGGTTAAGAAATGTAAACATTAAAATAAATTTGCTGACATTCTTCCCCATGTCTTTTCTTTTTAGTATTTCAGAATCATATCCTGGGATAGAAATTGATCTGAGTAATTAGTGTTATTCTGTATGAGGGAAAGGACCAATAAAACTGAGAATTTACTTATAAAAAATGTGTATTTATTCGTACATGTTTAAACATCAGTCACCTTCAAAGTGACACAATACACCTGTCGAGACTTTTTTCCACTGCTGAAAACAGTTTTTGACCTCATCAATTTTGATGGCTTTTACTGCTTCTGCTGTTTTTTTTGTTTCACCTCTTCCATATTGGCAAAACGTTTCCCTTTGAGCCCTTTTTTTTAAATCCTGGGAAACAAAAATTATTGTCTCTAAGTGAGATCAGGTGAATAGGGAGGGTGGGGCACAGGGATCACGCCACTTTCGGTCAAAAAACAGCTTACCACTCAGCACATTGTGCGCAAGTGTGCTTGTAAATCACCTGTCATGAAATGCACTGAAGGAGTCTTACAAAAACCTTCACTGAAGCCTAACACAGCCTCTCACAATGATGCCAGCTGGTACTCTGATATAGATGGGTTTCTAGAACACTCACCTAGTGGGGAAAACCTATACTACAAGGAACCTGCCCTCCAGAAGATAATTCCAGTTGCTTTTGGCTTCCTCCTTGTGTGTTGCAATGTTCACCCAGTAGTCAAAGACAGAACATGGTATCAAGACACTGGGAGTGAAAGAGAGCTTCCTATTTAATTGAGCAATGCAAATGAAGTGGAGATGATAGGGAGGAAGATAAAGATTTTAGTTTTGAACATAGAAAAAATTACTAATAGTAAATAGATGAAAAGAGTTACTGGCTAATTTCAGTTCTGATTACCTTGGTGTATTCTTTTCATTACAGTTTATATTTTTGGTTTTTAAATGGAGCAATTGTGTTTTGAGTCTTGTTTTAGATGTAGGGTTGTAGGGGGAAAAAAGGAATAATACCTACAATAATGATAATACTTTTTCATCTTTTACCATGTATAAAATGGATTATATACAATATGGAAAAGCATTTTGTACTCATTTTATTTAATATTAGAGAACTGAGGAAGTTATTCAAATAATGTAGGTTTAGCAATGCAAATTTTTATCCCTTTATCTGTATTATTCATAACAAATGTTCATATACTGAATAAGTGAGGCAGCTTCTTTTTTTAATTTCCTCAACTCCATGCCGGCTAAAATGTGTTGGCCAATAGAATGTTATCTATACTGTGTGCATGTCGACGTCTTTAAGGGAATCATAGGTGTTTATTTAGCACCTGTGAACTTTGTGACATTAGGTTAAATGCCAATGAATTTTACTCATTTGGAAAAAATATTTAAAGCACTGTTAGAGTGAATTAATGAATGAAATAATCTTAACTGACTAGTACAGTATTTATTTCTTAAACAGAATGAATAATGAATAGACTTAGTCAATTGTGCAGTGTTTCCTTCTAAAAGAAGAAGTAAGTGTAGTATCAAAGAAAGCACTTTGGTAATTTTGAATATTTGACTTTTCCATTATTTAACTAAACAGCTGAAATTAGTTCATAATGCCCTATGTGCTTAGGTAATTATAAGACAAAATACAGAGGTGATGTTTTTCCAACACTGGCTCTGTCACAGAGTCAACTGCATCCTTAATTTACCCCAGAATTTCAGAATCATTTTGCAATAATTCTACCAAAAGAGGCAAGAAGAAGTTGATATCTATTCATAACAACAAGCTCGAAGCTCAGTTTATTCTTATGCTTCAATTTCAAGGTCGTGAATTTCTTTATTCAAATAAATGCATTATAATTAATTTTTCATAATATATAGGCTACATTTTAGCTGAAATTTTGAAGATATTTGAAGAGTTGGGTTTCTTGGTCATAGCAAACTCATCAATAATGTAGAAAAGCTGCATTTTAAAA